>CM049396.1:2070000-2080000 GCA_026929865.2 Hyperoplus lanceolatus
CTGGCCGAATACAAAGAATGAAACGGTTACTACACAACAACGTCACAACAGTACATAAATACACACACACACACATACACACAGAAACACACACACACACACATACACACACACACACACACACACACACACACACAACACACACACACACCCACACACACACACACCCACACACACACACACCCACACACACACACACACACAATAGTGCCTTGATTGACACACTTCCGAAGCTATTTGGAACAGTGCGTCACCACTTTTGCACGACACAAATATTTTCAGAAAACACGGAGAGAGAGAAAGAGAGAGAGGGATGGAGAGAGATGGAGAGAGATGGAGAGACAGAGGGAGAGACAGAGGGATAAAGATAGGGAGATAGAGAGAGTATATGGAGAGAGAGAGAGAAATGGAGAGAGAGATGGAGAGAGAGAGATGGAAAGAGAGAGAGAGAGAGTTGATGGAGGGAGAGAGATGGAGAGAAAGAGAGCGGTAGGGAGGGAGAGAGAGATGGAGAGAAAGAAAGAGATGGGAAGGAGAGAGAGAAAGATAGAGAGAGAGGGATAAAGAGAGGGAGAGAGAGAGAGAGGAAAACACCATACAACTGAAGTGTTTTTCATTAGCTGTGTATGTTGTCAGCAGATATAAATACACGAGGAGTCGGAGCCGTTAACACAATAACTCTATAAATAGCAGCTAGTAGGTGTTTCCCTGTTAGGCTGAGGTCTCCAAGCAAACTAACAGACATTGTAACTGATTCTTAAAGACCTACTGTACTTCAGCGGTGGGAATGTGAAGGTGCATTGAACTCTGAGATCCTATGTAGTATAAATGTGCAAACATTTTAGAAATCGGTTCATCTTAGCCTGAGAAAAGGCAGAAAGAGTGTTTTATGGTCTCACTGTCTAACCCTACATTTTCCCATGTGTGACATCACACCAGTACAAATGTACGGTTAGGATTAACAGGACAGCTGGGCCAAGGGAAGACTGAGGGAAGACTGAGGGAAGAAACACCTCATTCATTATATTATAATAGTGATTTTATAATGATAGAACGCCGGTTCTGTACGGGTGAAGTATTCCTTTAACGCAAAGTCACGTTTTAAACATATGGTTCAATCTATCTATTGGCGTTTTTATATGTGGGAAACGTGGCTTAAAGTTATAGTGCGTAACTTTTTCATATAAATGAACGTCGGTTACATTCAAAGCCATCGCCAATGGAGTTGACACAAAGTTGATTAAGCCTATTATCAGCTCCACAAAACTCTCTCTGTATTTCTCAGTATGGCAGCATTTACAAACTGGTGCCCCCCTCCCCCCCCCCCTGACACTGGTGCAGGAGCTCAGAAAAATCCCAAGCAGAGCCCAAGAAATGTTTCAGTTGTTGATTCTACTTGATAGAGACTCATTAGGAGAGTGGAAATATAAAGGGTCTGGGGTTAGGGGGAGAAGGAATGTGTGTGTGTGGGAGAACAAAAAGCTGATGACTCAAAACGCATTACACAGGCAGTAGTCAGCAAGAATACATGTACTGTCACTTTAAAAAACCCTTTAGACAGTACAGACAGGTAGCGGATCATGAGGAGATATTCACTGATTTAGACTAAAAGTGATTTTGACAACAAGCGTTCTCCAGAATCACTGACTGCACCTTTTAACACTTATCTTTTCTTTTTGCGAGAGAGAGACAGAGAGAGAGAGAAAGAGAGACAGAGAGAGAGAGAGAAAGAGGGAGACAGAGAGCGAGAGAGAGAGAGAGAAAGGGAGAGAGAGAGAAATTGAGAGAGAGAGAGACAGAGAGAGAGAGACAGAGAGATAGAGAGAGAGGGAGAGAGCGAGAGAGAGAAAGAGAGACAGAGAGAGAGAGAGGGAGACAGAGAGAGATAGAGAGAGACGGTGAGAGAGAGAAAGGGAGAGAGAGAGAGACAGAGGGAGAGAGCGAGAGAGAGAGAGGGAGAGAGAGAGAGAGAAAGGGAGAGAGAGAGAGACAGAGAGAGAGACAGTGAGAGAGAGAGAGAGAGACAGAGGGAGAGAGAGAGACAGAGGGAGAGAAAGGGAGAGAGAGAGACAGAGAGAGAGAGAGAGATGGGAGGATGACACTGAAACAGATGATCTGTTGTTAACTTTTGAACTTCTGGGAATGTGAGGAATGTTGCCCACTAGTTATGAGAGCTTTGTCATTTACTTATATGACTTTTGTTTTATTTATTTATTTCTTATTTTAAAATGGTCTTTCTAACACTTTATCCTTTTTACTTGTTGTATATATTTGTAGCCCTACTACTGTTTGTGTACACTGTTTTTATTTTAAAAAAAAGTATCTGTTGGGGCGCTCCAGTGGTGTAGTGGATAGAGCGCGTACCATATCGGCTCCAGCCTTCGTTCCGGTGGTCGTGTGTTCAAATCCGACCAGTGGACCTTTACTGCAGGTCATCCCCCTCTCTCTCTCTCTCTCTCTCTCTCTCTCTCTCTCTCTCTCTCTCTCTCTCTCTCTCTCTCTCTCTCTGTCTCTCTCTCTCCCTCCCCCCCTCTCTCTCTCTCTCTCTCTCTCTCCATTTCAACTCTGTACTGTCTAATAAAGCTTGAAAATGCCAAAAAAAATCTTTAAAAAAAAAATGAACAGCTGACAAGAGATTATCTAAGTATAGTGTACAGTATTCTCCTCCACACACACACACACACACAGATATCTGTTCCATCAGCTGACACACACTAATTAAGTTATGAGCTCCATAGTGGATATTCCTGGCACTATGATTCGTTCATCCCTCCTGAAACTAGATCTGCTGTATCGCCGTCACAGAAAAGCTTTTTAAACAATGCTTAAAGGAATACTCCACCCATACGGAACCGGCGTTATCATTATAAAATCACTACTATGGTTTTTCTTCCCTCAGTCTTCCCTTGGCCCAGCTGTCCTGTTAATCCTAACCCCTACATTTTAACATGTGTTTGATGTCACACATGGGAAAATGTAGGATTAGACAGTGAGACCATAAAACACTCTTTCTGCCTTTTCTCAGGCTAGGATGAACCGATTTCTAAAATGTTTGCACATTTATACTACATAGGATCTCAGGGTTCAATACACCTTCATATTTCCACTGGTGAAGTAGGTCTATAAAGGTTCAGTAAGCGGAATGGTCAGTTTAGCTAACTTCCTGTCAGTTACTGCAGTTAGCGGTCCCCTCCCTCGTCCCTACGTCACCACAATAATGCACTGCGGTCTTCAAGCAGAGAGTTATCTAGCATCATCTCAGATCCATAAGTGTGATAAAACATGATAAAAACCATCAAAACAGACATTGGGAAGGATTTTTACCTGCTCCGCCATTGTAGGCGCATAAACATTCACCCGGTTTGTAGCGTTCTCTCTTCTGATTGGATATCAGTTTCGGGATACTCCAATAAGTTTATTTGCCGATTACATGCAAAGCAGCTGACTGAGAGATCGGCTTAATGAGACGCGCACATTATGTAAGTGATCACTGTATGAATAAAGAGCGATTTAACACTTATATTAACATAAATAAACCGCTTACTTCACCTTTAAGAATGTTTTAGATTTATTTATTTATACTTATGAAATATTATCTGACCATAGAAAATACATTATCCGAAGACAACAACAAAACAAATCAATTTAATGAAGTATGGAAACACATCTATGAGGCGCTATGAGTAATAAAGCGTGTAGCATTGCTGAGAAGGGAGGGGGGAACTACGGTGGAGATCACAAGACATGGATTTTTCTTTTTTTTTTGTGTGTCTTTAAATGTTACGTGTGTGTGTGTGTGTGTGTGTGTGTGTGTGTGTGTGTGTGTGTGTGTGTGTGTGTGTGTGTGTGTGTGTGTGTGTGTGTGTGTGTGTGTGTGTGTGTGTGTGATCATGCAATAATGAACAACATAAACATTTGTCCTTTTTCTTATTTTTTTGTCTTCTCTATCTTTTCTTAGTTTGTATGTATTGTCTGGTGTTGTTTGTTTGTTTGATTATTGTTACAAAAAAAACAAAATAAAAAGAATTATACAAAAAAAAAGAATGTTTTAGATTTTGACATGTTGATTTTGGATTCACCATCCAGAGAAGAGGTCTAGTATGCTCGTTTAAAGTCCTATTTTGTGGCGTAGATACAGTAGATATCTAAGCTATTTCTTCTACGGTATTTTTTTCTTTGTTGGATTATCGATTATTCGTGGGTATGATTCACACTGAAACTTTCAAAGCCCAAAAAAAAATTATTTGGGACAAGAGGTGTGATTAAATAAGTTGAAATGTTTATTTTCATTTGTGTTTTTTTCATTGTTTGTAAATAGGGGAAGGTGGGGTGATTTGTGCAACTTTTTACTCAAAGTGATTTTAAAGTGAGGCCTTGACAGTTATGTCTCCAACTCAAATATGTACATATATTTCAGGATGTTGTGCATCCCTGGCAATAAAAACTTTGGATCTGGAATAAACTGTTTAAGAAATATAGCTTTCGGAAAAAAAGTTGTCTTGTCGCACAAATCACCCCACGTAGTGGGGTGATTTGTGCGTCATTGTGTCACAATGACAAAGTCACCATCATCATCTTTCTGGCCATCTGAACTCTCATCAGTGGTGTCGTTAAGTGGAATTGAGATGTCACTCTCTTCTGAGCTACTGTAGACAATCACTTTCTTTTGGTGACCAGCGTATACAGCCATGCCACTGGCACAACTCTCAGAAATGTACTTTGCACTAGTTGCTCCGTGCTTGTGGAACCAACTGCCACCTGACAAATGTGATTCCCCCTACATTTCTGCCTTTAAATCAAGGCTCAAAACCCATATGTACACCCTGGTGTTTCCTCCCCATTAACCTCTGCACTACTTACTTACCTCTGCACTACTATCTGTGTTTATGTGGATGTATGGGCTTTACGTCTTTTATTTTGGTTATTGTTATTTTACCTTCATTGTTTACCTACTGAATGCACTATGTACAGCACTTTGGACAGTGCAAACTGTCATAAATGTGCTTTTATAAATACATTTTACTTACTTACTTACTTATAACTCACCCAGGCCCTTGGCACAAATCACCCCATCCCCAGAATTTTGGATAATAGGCATGATGCAGCAATTTAGGGTTGACATTGTGCTAATTATATAGACTCAAAGTGTAGCATACCAAAGCACTAAAACATGTGTCAAATGTTTTCAAACGTGTCTATAATTGTTCAGACACAATAATCAAAAAACCTTGATCATGGAAATTTTACTTTGAAAGGCAAAACACAGTTTTTTGAGCTTAAATGTGCTTATATCTTATTCCTTGTGTCTCCCTTCTTTACAGGATGAGTCAAATGGATGGCTCTTCTTAAATATGTGGTCACATTTCCAATTTCTTCCACGGTTTTCTAGAAACAATGGGTTTTGCAACTTCCAAAATGCACAAATCACCCCACCTTCCCCTATATATATATTACTTTATTATGTCTGACCACTTTAAAGCTGCAGTGTGTAATATGACATCATCAAGAAAGTTCTACAAAGTTCTAGAATGCAACGCTCCCTGGGTAACCCCAACCCTTTAGAATAATAACAGAAGCTACAGTGGCCTTCAAGGACAAGAACAATTCTACATTTTAAACAATGCACCTGATGACATTCCAACTATGACACTTTCAAGATGGCGGCACTAGGCCTTGGTCCAAAATATGCAGAAATATGGACATATATGAGACCCTTTCTAAGGGAAAAAATAATAATTCAAAACATTTTTTTCAGCTATTATGCACTAAATTAAATGTACTTATGGATATTATAATTACTTTCTACAAAATCTGCTAGGAAATGAAACCCAAAATTCTACACACTGCAGCTTTAATTAATTAAAATTATTTTATTGTATTGTTTTTTTTATTGATTTCTTTACTCGTTTGAAATATGCACATTTTATTAAACTTTTCAATTAAAAAAATTCAAAACCTAACCTTTTTTTAACTTTAGAATGAGTCCCAACCTGTAAATCCCTCGACATCCGCTCATCTAACTGTTTTAACCTTTATAGGATCTGTGTGTGATTACTGTGTGATTACTGTTGTCATGTGTAATATGTCTTTACAGTTGTTAAAGGTTAAGTATTTCTCACCAGAACAGGGGCTGAGAGCAACACGCTAAGACCTGTTCGATTGGCTCATCTCTTTGTGTGAATGAACTCAATATGAACAACCTAAGCCTCATATAACAAATGTTGTATAAGATCACGGCTAGATATGCACGCACACACACACACACAATCACAATCACACACACACACACACACACATAATCACACACACACACACACACAATCACAATCACACACACAATCACACATTCACACACACACACACACACACAATCACACACACACACACACACAATCACACACAGACACACACACACACACACAATCACACATACACACACACAATCACACACACACATACATACACACGCACGCACGCCCGCACACACACACACACACACACACACACACACACACACACACACACACACACACACACACACAATCACACACACACACCCAACCCCAAGGTGTGCTTGTGCTTATAGAGCGACAAACATTGCAAAACATCATTGAGGCATGGCCCCTGTACAAAGGCTTAAAGGCCTGGTCCCCCCTTACAGCAGATCAAAACGAAACTCTAACCCTCTATCCTTTAACCAATGTTAGCATACTATCTTAAATCTAACTCTACCTGGAACTGTTTTAATTAGGCCGTATTGTACTTTCACCCATTTCATTTTCCGGCCATTCTACATCTGGGCAGTGGCGGCAGTGGGGCGGCAGTGGCGAAGTGGGCAGGGAGGTCGCCTCTGGAGTGCAGGGTCGGAGGTTCGATCCCCCGTCTACCCGCCACATGTCGAAGTGTCCCTGGGTAAAGAGACACTGAACCCTAAATGTCTCCTGATAGTTAGCTTGCACCCTGCGTGGTAGCTGCTGCTGCTATCGGTGTATGAATGTGTGTGTGATTGGGTGAATGTGTACAAACCAATGTAAAGTGCTTTGAGTCTGTGAAAAACCAGGGAAAAGAGTCCATTTACCATTTACCATATCTCTGTCTAAAAATGTTTCAATATATTTTTTCTTGTCTTTACCAGCTTGTTGTGTATTTGATGTATTTGCATTGTTTATTGTGTATGTGTTGTTGTTTTTGTTTCTCGACGTCATTGCAAACGAGGGTCACACACACACACACACACACACACACACACACACACACACACACACACACACACACACACACACACACACACACACACACACACACACACACCCCTCAATGATATCTCGAGTATAAATAAAATCTGCTTGGCTAAAGGACTCTGCATTCACTAAATCAAAATGTTTAGTATTTATCCCTAAACTTACTCTGATAAACTAATGTTAATGAATAATGACGTTTGTATAAAGCATGAACCCATATGGAACCAGCGTTCTATAATCATAAAATCGCTATTATAAATAATGAATGAGGTTTTTCTTCCCTCAGTCTTCCCTCAGTCTTCCCTTGGCCCAGCTGTCCTGTTAATCCTAACCCTGCATTTTACCATGTGTGACATCACATATGATAAAATGTAGGGTTAGACAGTGAGACCATAAAACACTCTTTCTGCCTTTTCTCAGGCTAGGATGAACCGATTTCTAAAATGTTTGCACATCTATAGTAGCCTACGTAGGATCTCAGAGTTCAATACAGCTTCATATTCCCACCGGTGAAGTAGGTCTTTAAGTAACAGTAGAAATAGCCTGTTATATAAGTATGTATATATAAGTACTGCATTGTAACGTTACCTTAGTAAAAGTATGTAAACGAGTATAAGACCAAAAATAAATAAATAAATAAAATTTCAGCGCAAACCACGAGCCAACTCAAAGTGGACTGTGAACGTAGTAAAAGTCCCCCTCTCCCACACACACACACACACACACACACACACACACACACACACACACAGACTTTAACTTTAAATAAAGTTTGGAATGCATAGCCGCTAAACTAACTCTGATCAAACCAACATTATTATGAAATGCTTGTTTTACTCACCGAGGTCCTCGTCCTTTTCGTCCATGTCTCCGCCTCGTTCAAACCGTTCGAACTAACGACGTGAATGAAAATCCGGGAAAGGAGTAACACGAGAAGTCAAAACCCCCAAAACCAGGAGCAAAGTCACCAAGAGGCACACGCTACTTCTGGGAAGGATTTAAGAAAATAAAAGCCCGAAGAATTGGTTCAGAACAGTTTCAAGTCAAGACGGGAACGACACTTAAGGTGAATAGCCTACTAGGGGTACATTTTTAGTTATATATCTTATTGTTAAAAATTGCCAGTTGGTAACTTACATTACAATTATTGATTTAGGCTACAACTTTTTCAGACATGTTTACTCTGAATTATCTGAACCAAAAATCTACAACTTCTAAAGCTCTTACATCAACTAAACTTTCCATAATCATTCTCAGCACTATTCTGAAGGTTATTACAGAAGGATTTGTTCATATGTTGTTCACTGTCTGATTTATGAGACATTTTCTTCTTAAAAAAACATGCTGAAAATTTCATTTTTTTAGACCTGTTCATATTATTTATGATTTATTAAAACATAATAACAATCTGGTCTGTAAAAACTTTAGACTCTAATATGTTGTTGAAGTTAGATAATTATTTTAACTTTGAATACACATTATAAGTTCGATAATGACACGTTTGCATATATTCAAACATTTTCGAAAAAAATGGAATACAAAAAAAAAAAAATAGCGGGTGGCACTCTTGCCATTACACCATAGGCTCTCTCTCTCTCTCTCTCTCTCTCTCTCTCTCTCTCTCCCTCTCTCTCTCTCTTTCTCTCTCTCTCTCTCTCTTTCTCTCTCTCACGCCCACCTCAATATTGAAAATTACTCAATTATTTTTCACAAAAACAGCTCGTATAGACAGACAAGACTCGCGGCTTTCAAGAAAGTAAAGTTTTTTTCTTAAATGGATGTTTGATTAAATTTTAATTAAGTTTGTTTGCAGAAGACGGGTCTCCTTCAATACAAAGTGGATGGAGCGCTGTTTAATGGTTTCCCCCACGATGTCTCTATGAACTCCCCCAAACAATCATTGTCTAAATGTAAGTGATCCACTGGCAAAGTTCCATGGGTTAAAAATGTTTCCCTTCCAATTTTTCATTTTAATTTTTCCTTTATTTATCCTCGAATATTTCACCTGCACACATTTCACCTGCAGTGTCTCACCTTAATTATGATAAAATAGACAAAAACATGGATGTTATTGGGTAAAAAAACGTCATATATTGTCTGGGTAAATGCTGTCTCCCCCCCACCCCCCTCTCAGTTTTATTTTGAAGGAGACATCTCTAAACCTCCGGTCGCGTCTCGTGTGTGTGTGTGTCTGACTTGACGAAGCTTCTTGCCGCGCCCACCCTGTTAACAACACGGTTTACAATCAGTCTCGCACGCAAAGGGAAAAAAAGTGATTATTTCTGTACAATGGCATGCTGTCAGTACTTATAATAGGTCCATGGTGCCTTCGAGTACACATTGTAGCCTTAACAAACACATATCCCTAGGGTAAGTCCTTTTATATACTATATATGGGTAAGTCATAGGCTACTTTAAAATGAAGGATTTGTAAATTCATAATTATGAGATAAAGATCATAGGCTAGTTATAGATAAAAATAAAAGTCTGATTTATCTGATAAAAAGAAAATTAAAGTTTTTTATTTTTTTTTAAAATAATTTATGAAATAAAAAGTAAAAAAAAATAAAAGATGAAAAGTTATATTTATGAGATAAAAATGTAATTATTAGATTAAAATAATAACAAATCTATTTGGGATTAAAAGGCAAAATTTGGAAAAATCCTGTAATTATTTTACACATTATCAAACACTTTCATGAATAATAAGATGAATGTTAAAAAATAAAAATTCACCTAAAATAAACTTTAAACCCATT
>CM049396.1:2085000-2095000 GCA_026929865.2 Hyperoplus lanceolatus
TTATTTTTAACAAATGAAGTAAATAAAAAAGTCAAAATTACCAGGTGTGTTTTTGTCATGTACTCTGTTTATTATGATGTTAACAGTTTTGGAAAGGGGAAAATGCACATTAAAGCTATAGTGCGTAACTTCTGTCGCCCCCCCCCCCCCATGAGGAATTCTGAGTAATTACAACAACACTAGTCGGTGCATCTACATGAGGTAAAGCCTTCAGTGATGGCACATGGATTTTATACCTTCTGCTGTACGTCCAGGTTTTTTCTTAGCAGTAGAATCAACAACTGAAACATTTCTTGGGCTCTTCTTGGGGATTTTTCGACGCCAGGTTGTAAACGCTGCCATACTGAGAAATACAGAGAGAGTTTTGTGGAGCTGATAGACTTAATCAACTTTGTATCAACTCGCAATGATTAATTTATATGAACAAAGTTACGCACTATAGCTTTTAAACCCTACATCTCCAGACTGTGTACTCCTGGGAGCAACTGCATATTGTAAAGTCAATTTCCGCCCTTGGATCAATAAAGACATTCTAACACACACACACACACACTACACAGAGAGAAACACACACTCACAGAGACACACACACTAGACAGAGAGAGAGACACAGACAAGACACAGAGACACACACATACACTCACACAGAGAGAGACACACACACTCACACAGAGAGAGACACACACACACACAGTCTAGAGCATTCACACTAATATAACTGGTAATGACTCAGGAATAAAAAAAAACATAATATATGCGCGTCCCCTTTAAGAGAGCCTCGGGTGACGTCATGGCCTCAGTCGCTTTGTTTGTGTCGAGCTGTTGTTGGTTTTCAGCTGTATCACTATCAGACCCGTTTGGACGCTCACACGGCTAGCTTTACCTCTGTGTTGTTAACCTGCCTATAAGTCCATTTTAACGGGTTATTTTACTGGTTTTAACTGTGTAATAACAGTGATAGATATGCCGTCCGACAGACCGTTCAAACAGAGGCGGACATTTGGTAAGAAAATCACATTTAAATTGATTTAAAACAGCATCTGAAGGCGGTTAGGTTAGCTAGCCGGCCTGTTGCTAATCGTAAGCTAGCCCACTGAGTATGTTGTTGACAAGTGTAATGACTTTGGTTGTTTACTGTGTTTTTGTGGCTATTACAAGTGATTTAGAAGCCGTTTATAGCTAGATAATAAGGCATAAGCGTTATATAGCGTGACGTTTTGGGGATATCGGTTTTTAAAAGGTTGTTTAGGGCTAAAAAGGGTCGCAAAACAATGTTAAATTGGCTGTAAATGCCATTTTTACACTACAGTGAATATCTCCTGTTAAGTTGGTTATCTCTGTGGCTGCTAACCGTTTAAAGGCCAACTGGGTCACTCCTTGTTTTTTTTTATTTGCGATTTCTACGGTGGCCCTGAGAGCTCAAGACAATGCAACTTATGAAAACGAATGCAAATGGACAAAGCGTAGGCAAATTAAGAAATACATCTTCAGCAGTTTTATAACATATTGGCAGCACTTGTAAAATACCACAACACATTTAAAAGTACCTCAAATAAACCACAACTGATTAAGAAAATGGCTGAAAATATAATAGATAATGATGAGAATAAACTGTATTGGTAAAGCCCTTTCAAAATAATGTTGCATAGTGTTACACATAACAACGACAATTTAAAAAAATGTGTACACAAAATAAAAGTGAAAAACAGCAAGAAAAGTATTTAGACAAAGTTCTTATAACCAGGGCAAACAGTGATACTATTGTAAAACTAAACATGTTTTAGGTGAAGGGGAATCGTTTGTTATTATTATCAAATAATTAATGAAATTATAGTTGATGTAAAATAAAAATACATCAGATTAAAACTTCCTAGTATGAGTTCAAATCCAGGATAGATGCACAGGCAGTTTCAGGTTTGTACATAAATGAGCAACCAGTCATAATAATAATAATAATAATAATGATGATGATGATGATGATGATGATGATGATGATGATAATAATGACTTTATTCAGAACACAATGGCAGGTCCATAGTACACCAAACAAATAGGACAATATGTACAATAAATAAAAGCATAGCATCAATATCTATGTCATATATTTTTTAAAGCTTTTTGATTGTACTGCAGTTGTTATTTTTATAGCAGTATTTATTGTTTACATTCTAAAACACGTCTTTTATACTGTTTATTTGGCTATTATAATAAAGTTATATTAAAAAAATAATAGTCATAATTATACATTATTATTCCTTATCTCTGATATATTCGACACACGACACAGTAAATTGATTATTATATCTTTCAGTGTTTGTTCACTTTAAAACAGGAGCGACTGTGGCTCAGGTCAAGGGTTGGAGGTTCGATCCCCGCTCTGCCACCTGTGTCATAGTTGTTGTGTCCTTGGGCAAGACACTTCACCCACCTTGCCTCGTGTGAATGTCGATAGTTAGCCTGCTGCTATCGGTGTATGAATGTGTGTGTGAATGGTAACGTGGGAAAGGAAAACAGGTCTCCCTTGTAAAAGAGTCTTTGGTCTCAATGGGATTTACCTGTAGAAATAAAGGTTAAAAAAAGCATGTGGGGCCCTGCTGCTGTAAACAACAACAGTAACTTTCCAGGAAGCTTTCTAACTTCAAACAGTGTTACCGGGGATCACATTTTCCTGTGAGGAAAGTTTGTCTATTCAGTTATGAGAAAATATACCTTAGAAAATGTTTCACTTCTCTGGACACACCCAAAGTTACACACTGCAGCTTTTTAAGGGATTTCTTTTTTTTAATTTTTTAACTTCAATAACGTCATGTGCCACCATTGCTTCTTTTCTCATATTCCTCTGTGTGTGTGTGTGTGTGTGAAAGAGAGAGAGACAGAGACAGAGACTGAGTGTATGACTTTTTTATAGCAGTAGTTATTGTTAACATCTTTAAACGTATTTATTTTGCACGGCTTATCGGTTTACCACAAAGTTATTTGACACACAGCTGTAAATTGAATGTTATATCTGTTATATCTGTGTTCACAATTTATTTTAATTTTTTTATTGAGTATTTAAGAATAAGTTTGTGATTTATGATCATCAGAGGAATAGTGAGACTGTTTCAGAAATATTTAAAAGTTCCTCGTAGCTATGTTACACTTCAATAACATCAGCATTTCCGGGTGTATGATGTAACATTTAGTTAACCTTGAACCAAACGTAAGACTAGAATATGTGTGTAAACCAAACTGTGGGCCCTGCTGCTGTAAACAACAACAACAACAGTGAAACAGTAACTTTTCAGGAAGCTTTCTAACTTCAAACAGTGTTCACAGGGATCACATTTTCCCTGTGAGGAGAGTTTATGAGAATATTATTAGAACATTTGAAAATGTTCAATTCTCTGTCACACTCAAAGTAACACAGTGCACCTATAAGGGAAAAAAAGAGGTTCACTGTCAAATATATATTTAAACTTCAATAACATCATGTGTCACCAGAGGAGAGAGAGAGAGAGAGAGAGAGAGAGAGAGAGAGAGAGAGAGAGAGAGAGAGAGAGAGAGAGAGAGAGAGAGGGAGAGGGAGAGGGAGAGAGGAGAGAGAGAGAGAGAGAGAGAGAGGAGGAGAGGGGAGAGGGAGGGGGGAGAGAGAGAGGTAACATGTAGTCCTGAGCTCCTCCCTTCAAAGGCAAAGAGTCACATTACAACATGAATCTGTGAGCACGTGCAGCAGGATACTGTGTCTGCACAAGATGTCTCTCCCTTTCGAGCAACACACCACATGTTTGTTTACTGCTCATAAAGAACGGTTGGAGCTGCTTATAATAGTGATAATAATAACAGGCCTTTGCTAAAGCTAATGCTACTGTGACATGAAATACATTACATTTAAAATAATATATTTTGCAGACATTTAAAAATAAATTACTTTCTGGACCAAATAATTGATGTTTTAAAGTAATTTAAAACATGGCACAATTGGCCCAAACTTATATATATTCTATTATATCTTAAAGGCCTCACAAATTGATGGTTGCTTGTTTTGTAATAACCTTAAAACTGATTTGCATCTATCCTTGAATTGAAATCATACTGTGAAGTTTTAGTTGTGTATTTTGATTGGCCTTAAAGGTGCAGTGTGTAATATGACATCATCAAGAAAGTTCTACAAAGTTCTAGAATGCAATGCTCCCTGGGTAACCCCACCCCTTTCGAATAATAACAGAAGCTACAGTGGCCTTCAAGGACAAGAACAATTCTAAATTTTAAACAATGCACCTGATGACATTCCAACTATGACACTTCCAAAATGGCGGTGACAAGGCCTTGGTCCAAGGTATGGAGAAATATGGACATATATGAGACCCTTTCTAAGGGGAAAAATAATAATTCTAAAAAAAAAATCAGCTATTATGCACTAAATTAAACGTACTTATGGATATTATAATTATTTTCTACAAAATCTGCTAGGAAATAAAACACACAATTCTACACACTGCAGCTTTAAGTAAATGACACACCAACAAAAAAATATATTTTTTCAACTGTGGTGGTAGTAGATTTTTTTTTAAATAATACATTTCTTTTACTATCTTGAAGCAATAAGTGATTTTTTAAAGCAATTTTGAACATGGCCTTTGCTAAAGATAATGTGACAGCGACCCAAACTGGCCTAAACTCATTAACAGATTCTACACTACTACATACTCCTTACTTCTGTGTGTGTGTGTGTGTGTGTGTGTGTGTGTGTGTGTGTGTGTGTGTGTGTGTGTGTGTGTGTGTGTGTGTGTGTGCGTGCGCGCTTTGCATCAATGGTGGATTTGTACTATGAGGTTTGAGTTGATATTTGAATTGGCCTGAAGTAAATGACGTACAGTAAATAAAAACATTCTTTATACATTTTTCCTCTGGACATAAGAAGTCATGTTATAAAACTAAATTTTCTCCGACCCAGAATAATGACAGTTTTTTTATTCTACAGTTTTGTTTTTTGTAAAATTTGGATTTTAAAGGTGCAGTGTGTAATATGACATCATCAATAAAGTTCTACAAAGTTCTAGAATGCAACGCTCCCTGGGTAACCCCAACCCTTTCGAATAATAACAGAAGCTACAGTGGCCTTCAAGGACAAGAACAATTCTAAATTTTAAACAATGCACCTGATGACATTCCAACTATGACACTTTCAAGATGGCGGCACTAGGCCTTGGTCCAAAATATGCAGAAATATGGACATATATGAGACCCTTTCTAAGGGAAAAAATAATAATTCTGAAAAAAAATTCAGCTATTATGCACTAAATGAAATGTACTTATGGATATTATAATTACTTTCTACAAAATCTGCTAGGAAATAAAACCCAAAATTCTACACACTGCAGGTTTAATAACATGTCGTCATTAAAATAGTAATAAATAAATCTAACTTGTCTTAGCCATAGGGAGGAACCCTGTGTGTGGCTGTGACTGGTTGGCCTTGAACTGATCCGGCTTATCTGTTGTATATCTGGTCCACTGCTGTTTGTCTGTGTCACAATCACACTGACACACATCACTGCTGTTACATCACAATCAAATACTTTGACCGGTGCTACCACACACACACACACACACACACACACACACACACACACACACATCCATTTTACCCTCACTGGGGAACAAGACTTGATTAGTTAAAGGTGCAGTCAGTGATTCTGGAGAACGCTTGTTGTCAAAATCACTTTTTCAAAATCAATGAATCATGATCCGCTACCTGTCTGTTCTGTGTGAGCTGAAACATACACAGCCTAGGCTCTGTAAACTGGTCTGTTAATTAAGGGTATGTAAAGGCTAGCAGGGTTCGACATAACGTATAGCCCGATGGCCCGGGGCCAGTAAAATCATATGCAGGGCAAGTTGATTGGCCAGTCACTGTCCCGCCCGGGCCAGTGACTGGCCAATCACAGTTCAGTATCTATTTGTAGACTACATCATGGTTCATTGAAATGCGCGTTGAGAGTCGTAATGAAAGCAGTGTTTATTTAAGACTCAATATAATAAACCTAATATATAATATATTTTTTAATGAAAGGCCAGTGGGCAAACGATGCGTGGGCGTTTTGACAGGCGGAGCAACAAGCGGGCGCACTCTTGCTCCGTTGGCAGAGCTGCCTACCGTCTGCCTGCGAGTCGACAAATCAATCGACTTACTCTGCCCCCTTTCTTTCTTCCCACAGCAGAGGTTGAGGTGCAGAAAGTGAAGTGATATCTGCGCTTTTCCTTTATCTGCCGCCGTAATGTTACAGTATTTGCATCCAAGCCCCAATGGTAATACAAATGAGAGGCGTTATTTAACCGCTGTGAATGCGTCTCCGGTGATTGTGTCGGTTGTAGACAGAAACGAACGGATGGACTCCGCTCACTGTACAGTTCCTATAGTCGCGCAGTTTGGCACTGTGTTTTCAGGCTCGAGACATTCAATCAGATCGCGGAAGTCTTTCCCATTGAAATCGCTAACGGGGAGAATATCCCCGGTTATTATTTTAGCCACAAACCACAGTTCATCTGCGCGGCGGCTCACTCGCTGGCGAGATCACACGGTGAAACGCTGCTGTGATCGGACGAAGGCATTGTGTGTTTCTAAGGTGATTTAACGTCATAGTCTTAGACGAGCGTTTAACTTATGCTGCGTATTTTGCACTGCATTGTTTTTTTATCAATAGTTTGAAAAAATTGTCCCACACCGGACTCTTATGTGAAGCTGACACTTCATGGAGAAGTGACACTCCTGCAGCGCGCTCACGACCAGACGTGCACTCACATACACGGTGAAATCTCCCATTAAAAAAAAACGGCATAACCCACTGATTCTCGGATTCTATTCTATTTTTAAAGTCAACTTGAGCGCAAGTGGAAAACCGGTCATTCGGTCGACACATTCACATCCCTAATGCATATAGAGAAAGTAATAAAAACAGCCTACCACACCACAAAGAATGATCAGACCTTCATCTCTTATTTTTTTTTTATGTTTGAGCATGATTTCTGCAGGTGAACTATTCATTAAACCGTCCAAATTCAAGAATAAAAACAATCATCAAACTTTTGGACTTTAAAATACTGGCCGACTCTTTCAACATACTTTCAGTTGTAGGCTTCAAATTCAATATGTTTGCCTGGTTTTATATTATGTGTATGAGCAATATCAACATTTCATATAATTAACTAAAATAAAAATAACCAAATCTAAAGGGAATATCTATAATGTTACAGTATAGATATTCCCTTTAGATCTGGTTATCTTTCTTTATTTTTCTGATACAGGTATTATAATTATTGACACTAAATTATGAAGAAAAAAAGAGTGTGTGCAGGGCCAGTGAAAATATACAAGGGGCCAGTAAAACTCAGATCCACTGGCCCGGCGGGCCAGTAGGAAAAAAAAGTTATGTTGAACCCTGGCTAGCAACAGGCCAGTTTACAGAGCCTAGGCTTTGTATTAACACTTGCGTGTTTTTTCAGCGCACACACAGTACAGACAGGTAGCGGATCATGATTCATTGATTTTGAAAAAGAGATTTTGACAACAAGCGTTCTCCAGAATCACTGACCTTTAACACAACATATAGGGATATGGTTTTAATAATTTTGGTCATAATACATCCGTGCTCGTTTGTACACTATGTCCAGAAATAAATAGTGTGTTTTAATGGAGTGTTTTCACGAGGTATGCATACATTTCCCAACTGTTATTTTTAGCAAAGTCTATTTTAAAGCGGCAACGAGTAACATTTAAATATCTTTTAAACAGCCTCATGTTTCCTCTGATAATCATAAATTACCTTTAACAGCAAACGAGACCATCAGTGCAAAGAAAGACGTTTTTAAATAGTTTTTATTACTGCATTGGATCTGGTCGTACACCCAGTCCGATTTTCGGTTCACGCGTGCATGCTCTATGGTCACATATCCGTATTGGTCACAGATTTCAGCGTGGTGCAGGAACGTGAATTGAGAAGCCTATCCCTCTAGGTGAGGGAAGGGGAGCGGGAGCCTTGTTTGAGACAGTTATTTGTCGTCATAATGACTGATAACGGGGCTGAACCATCAAAGAAAAAAAAGAAAATGCAATGAAGAAAAGCTAAAAGGGAGAGTGATAGGCGGGGGGAGGGGGGGCGGGGGGGGGTTGCCAAGCAACGTATACACAATTTCACGGAGCGAACCTAGACTGCAGTGTTTACTCCTAAATGAATGAGCGGTAGCCTACTAAAACAAAGTTTACTTTGCCTCACCAGTATCATCAGACGACCATTATTCATCGGAAATAGTCATTATTTACAACAACACATTACCTCATCGTGATCCATACTAACTAACTGCCATCTCTCATTCATTCGCTTTGTGTGAGGACACGGACTCTTTCAGCTCCGTGAGAGGTGACACTGCATCAACTCATTGCAATCAGGTGTGTGTGTGTAGCACCGACTGGCATTAGTTGATGCTGTGTCACTAACCACTCTCACGGAGCCGAAAAGAGTCCGGTGCCCTCACACTTTCAACACACGGACACGTACCATATTGCTTCCTGATCATATGAATCTCGCACGCCCAGCACGAGCTAGAAAACAGCTTCACGACAGCTGGCGTCGTAAAAATACTACCGCTTTTGTCCAAAGGGGACGCCAACGTGCCATTTTACTCGTAGTGGCTTTAAGGTTGAAAGTTGTTTTGATAATGAATTGTGTGTTTTTTTTCACCCACAGCCGACCGATGCAAAGAGGTTCAGCAGATCAGGGACCAACATCCCAACAAGATCCCTGTAAGCAAGTCACCTCACTCACTCACTCACTCACTCACTCACCACACTCACCACACTCACTCACTCACTCACTCACTCACTCACTCACTCACTCACTCACTCACTCACTCACTCACTCACTCACTCACTCACTCACTCACTCACCACACTCACTCACTCACCACACTCACTCACTCAAGGGCTGGGGCTGTGCAATTTATTTAAATTTAATCGCAATCACAATTTCGACCTCCAACAATTATACAAATAAGAGAATCCACTTTAACAAGATGTTTTTAAGTCAGGTCAAGCCTTTGTTGTTCATTTAAAATAAAGGAAATTCACTTTTCAAAAAGCTTTTCCAACACACTTAAAAAAAAATACAAAATGCATGATGTTTACAAAGTGAATATGATTTCTTTCTTTCTCAAGGTTACTGTTTTCTCATCACCCTCCTGTACTTTGGTAAAGCGTCCTTGGGTTTCTTGAAAGGCGCTATATAAAACCAAGCTATTACTACCATTATTATTATTATAAATCCAATGTCATAGCCATTTTTGACAGTAATTTAAACTACAAATGGACTTTTGGATATAAGCATTTCAAGCTTTCTACAAACTGTAGTATATATAGGGATAATGGGTTAAAGGTGCAGTGTGTAATATGACATCATCTAGAAAGTTCTACAAAGTTCTAGAATGCAACGCTCCCTGGGTAACCCCAACCCTTTAGAATAATAACAGAAGCTACAGTGGCCTTCAAGGACAAGAACAATTCTAAATTTTAAACAATGCACCTGATGACATTCCAACTATGACACTTTCAAGATGGCGGCACTAGGCCATGGTCCAAAATATGCAGAAATATGGACATATATGAGACCCTTTCTAAGGGAAAAAATAATAATTCAAAACATTTTTTTCAGCTATTATACACTAAATTAAATGTACTTCTGGATATTATAATTACTTTCTACAAAATCTGCTAGGAAATAAAACCCCAAATTCTACACACTGCAGGTTTAAAACAACTATAAATGACATGAACAATAACTTGATGTTCTGTGTGTGTTGTTGCTAGGTGATCATTGAGCGATACAAGGGAGAGAAGCAACTTCCTGTTCTGGACAAAACCAAGTTCCTGGTTCCAGACCACGTCAACATGAGTGAACTGGTCAAGATCATCAGGTAGAGACAGAGACACACCGACAGACAGGGGGCGGACAGACAGACAGACAGG
>CM049396.1:2097500-2160000 GCA_026929865.2 Hyperoplus lanceolatus
GTCCGTGTGTAATCTCCTCGGCCACAGTGAAGAGAGTCTTGTGTATGGAGGAAAAATGGCGGCACTACACTCTTTGTTTATTGTGTGGGGTTTTTTTCCTCCAGATTGAGTTAATCAGCAGGTTAAACTGTGTCCCACTATGATGATGTCACCATAGTTAAAGACGCAGTGTGTAGAATTTATCGGCATTGTGTGAACCGTGCCGAACAGACCTGTACTATTCAGTGGAAACGAGGCTTTTATTTTGAAAGAGCTGGGGACAAAACTCAAGTTATGATTCTGCATGGAGTTTGGAATCTAAGACTAAAACTTGATTTTCATCTTAAAAACTAAATGTTAACCAGGCATTTGTTTTGCAAGCCAGTCAGAGTTTAGGATGTCTTTTAAAGTCACTGCTTAAAGGTGCTACGAGGAACTGTTAAATATTTCTGAAACAGTCTCATTTTTCCCTCCGATGATCATAAATGACATGTAACAGCAAACGAGACCATCAGTGCTAAAGAATGCTATTTTTTAAAATAGTTTTTCTTAATGCCTTTGCCATGGGTATACACTCACCCAGGAACAACAGCTGGTGTAGTGAAAACACTACCGCTTTTGTCCAAAGGGGGGCGCTAGAATTAACACAATCTGAAAGTTCCTCTGAGCACCTTTAGTTGTTGTGTTGGTGTAAGCTCATTTCAACAGCATTACTACAAGCTAAACGATGGGCTCAAAGTGATTTATTTTACCTTTTAACTTTTTTTAAAACTCACTTTTTAGGTAATTTTTAAATGTTTTTGTCTTTCCGTTAAGAGATATTAGCTGTAGTATAGTTTGTGTTATGTAGCTAATAATCCTGAGTTTGTTTCAAATCGTACATTTACTGTCAGCGTCAAGCTCAACTTGCCATCGAGTAGCTGACAATCTTGTGTTGAAAAGAAAAGTCAAAAATCTGTAATATTTTGTCAAAGTTAACAGAAATTACAGAAATAGTACACGTGCAATATTTACCCTCTCTCACACACCTCGGAAGACACTTTAGAACAACAGCACTACTCCAGTCCCTCCCCTTGGAAAGCTGCTGTATAAGCATTAGCAAAGACATTAGCGTCCACTAGCTTAAACACCGCTTTAAACATCGCTTTAAAAATGCATGTAAAAAGCTGTAATCAACCGACTAAATTTGTCTTTTTTTTATCCTTGTAAGCACAACACACCTACAGTATCACTATTCACCGGTCTTCCTGCACAAGGCACACCCTCATATTTAGTTTTATTTAATTTTATTTAACCACACATACGTTAAATGTCATAAATCAGGTGAAGCAGATTTGAAGGCCTAAATATCCGGTAGACGTTAGGCAGTGGGGGCACGAGGGAGATGCAGTTAAATTCTGGATTGTTTTTTCATGCTTGGGATTGTACAGAGGCCTGTAAGGGCCAGTGGCGAGGGGAAAATTAAATTACGTTTGTTTTTTTTTATGCACTTCAAGATTTTTAATTTTTTTTTTAAATCTGGTGAAAAAAGTTGACATTTTTTTAGATTAAGCTAAATATTTCAGGACTGCAGTTGAATTGAAAAGTTCGACAGATTGGGATTTCTTCTGGGATCCATAACTAATAAGCAAAACGTTATTAACACCCAAAAGATGCATCGTTGCTATCGTAATGCGTAAGACATTTTTAGACTAAATTCTTGAAGTCAAACAAAAATAAACAAAACATAGCTTCATTTATTTTCTCACCCCCTGGCCCGAATACTCTCTTCTAGGATTGGGTTTCTTCGAGTTAAAAATAAAAATGGAAATATAGGGTATGAGAAAATTAACATTAGTAGGCGAGCATTTATCAAGGCTTGAACTGACACTGTTGGTTAGGACTAGCAGCACAGGGGGAGACAGTCTCCACACAGGCAAATATATCTTCACAAGCAAGTATGATTGATTCGATTGATTACAATGAATGATTGCGTTTTGAGTGCGTTTGGACACTTTGATTTTCAATTTTCCAAAACTTTGGACAATTTTAAAAGGTCAATAAATTTATCACAATTGCTATTTGAGTAGAGTTGTTGCAGAATGTGCTTGGCAAGCACTAGTCGAGAAGTACAGATGCATTAAAGGCCTACTTCACCGGTGGGAATATGAAGGTGTATTGAACTCTGAGATCCTATTTAGTATAAATGTGCGAAAAAAAAATTGAAATCGGTTCATCCTAGCCTGAGAAAAGGCAGAAAGAGTGTTTTTTTTAACCCTATATTTCTCTTTCTCGTGACATCACAGAAAGAGAAATATTGGGTTAAAAAAACACTCTTTCTAGGCTAGGATGAAACAATTTCAATTTTTTTCGCACATTTATACTACATAGGATCTCAGAGTTCAATACACCTTCATATTCAAACCGGTGAAGTAGGTCTTTTAAAAAAAATTGAAAATCATGAAAAAATCCATTCAAAAGGTGAAACTTACATATATTCTAGATTCCCTACACAAAATGAAATATGCCAGGTTTTAATTTGCTTTATTTTGGATGATTACAGTTTATAGCTCATGAATATAAAAAAAACAGTGTCTCAAAATGTTTAGAGTATTACATAAAACCAATAAAAAAAAAAGGATTTTTAATACAGAAATGTCAACCTCTTAAAAAGTATGTTTATTTCACTGTATGCGTACTGAATCTAGAATACATGAAAGATTTACTTTTAGATTAAATTACGGGGGTGGGGGACGCCATTGAGATTCTGATATTTCGTTAGCCTCATAATCATATTTACTCTACTCTTTTACTCTACATATACATCTACTCTTTCCTACTCTATATCCCTTAAAATATGACTTTGGCAAATATGCTATTAGGCTAACGAAACGTAGATGTAGAATAAAGTAGAGTAAATATGATTTAGGCTATTATGCTATGAGGCTAATGATTTTTTAGATTCACCTGTAGATCCTTGGAAAGCATTTTGGCTAAGGCTTGGTGATATAATACGTCCCTGATTTGATATATCTGTCCATTGTGAGGTCGCGTCTCCTCCTAGGCTTGTACTGAAACGCTGTGTGTGTCACCGCAGCATTACACAAAATAAAATGTATTTAATGTTGGAAATGAATGAGCTTCTTTTGCACATAAATTAATATTAATACAAATATAAAAAAAGGAGTTGGCATAGGATTTTATTTTTTAGGAATTACTGTATCTATATATAACAATTAATTATATCTTCTTTTTTTTGTATCAGCACCTCTGTTGTATGTTTGTCTGTCAGTGTCTGCCTTTTAAGAAGAATTTATAGACACATAGGGTTGTAATGCACTACAAACCTTGCATGTTTTCGACTTTTTTTTTATTATTATTATAAATGTATATTGATTTTACACTATAGATGGCCTATAATTGTATTGTTTTAATTTTGAATTTTTAGTTGTTCCCCAAAACCAAAAACTGAAAGTATATGTATGTGTATGTTTGAAAAAAGAAAAAAAAAGTGTATGGCGTATAAACGAACCTATAATCGAACTGTGTTACAAAGTTGTTGTTTTTCTTTAGGCTTTCTGACATGGGAGGGCTGTACATAGACGCATTGCTGCAACCTTATTCAAAGCATTTGCCAATTAAAATAAAAAATTGTTGCCTTTAAATGTTGTTCTTATCTTTAATGTTATGCACAGATGAAACACGAGTGTAAAAGAATTCTAGAATAAATCATACGTTGCGTTCTAATAAAAAAAATTGGTGTGGTTTCTTGACACTTGAACCAAAATTGTTCTTATAGGCCTACCTTATACCTTAAATTTAGAAGTGAAAACTAAACTTTAGGGTAACACTTTATAATAACTATCCGTTGTAACTCGTTAATAGATCATTAGTAAACTCTTAATTAATGATTATTAATGATTTGTTAAGTGTTTGTTAGCAGTTTGTTAAGGATTTATAACAATGGTAGATAATTAATAATTAATAGATAGTTAATAGCTTAATAATTGAATCAGTTCATCTGGGACGAGGCTGAAATAGGCTATAGACTATACACAGTGCATGGACAACTGAGGGCAGCCCCATTCTCAAATATTTTTAAATAAACTCAATACACACTGTGCATGCCATGGACTTGAACGTGACGTGATCAGTTAATCTCGGATTACCTCCCAGATGAAACTGATTCAATTATTAAGCTATTAACTATCTACCATTGTTATAAATCCTTAACACACTGCTAACAAACACTTAACAAATCATTAATAATCATTAATTAAGAGTTTACTAATGATCTATTAACGAGTTACAACGGATAGTTATTATAAAGTGTTACCAACTTTAGCAGTAGCAGACAACTTTAGTGTCCCCGTGGGGCAGTTGGGTTTGCGGCACAGTCGCATTTCATGACATGACATCAGACATAATGATACAAACAGATAGTCCATACATCAGACATAATGATACAAACAGATAGTCCATACATCAGACATAATGACACAAACAGATAGTCCATACATCAGACACTGACAGACATGACATGAAGAACATACATCACACACTACAATGCACTATACACCTTTGGACATAACCAGGCCAGCTGGACATCTAGCTCATTCTGACTGATTTAAGGCTTTTATGGCTTGTGGTACAAAAGAGAATTTGGATCTGTTCTTGGTCATAAGGGGTACGCAGAGACGACGACCAGATAACAGTAGTTTAAAATGGGATGCCAGGGGGTGTGTTTAGTCACAAACAATGTTATTGGCCTGTTGGCATCAACTTGAAAAGATTACTAGTATACATTTACTTCCATACTGCTAAACATGCAAGAACAATGTTTAAGATGTCCCAATGTATGTAATGTCCATTACAGTTTGATGTGGTGACTAAATCCCGTCACAATTTGCAGTTTAATAAAACTAGCAGCTTTAATGGCTGTTCTACAGTTCAGATAAATACATTCAGAGACTTGTACATTAAAGGTGAAGTAAGCGATGTATTTATGTCAATATACGTGTGTGTGAGGACCCCCTCTGGAGTGTGGTAACTTGAGAGGGGAGATGAGTGTGACGGGAGAATTATTTTCTGTGACGTTTTACTCAGACATCTGTGAATTGTATAATGCTCACTGAATAAGTAAATGTTCAAACCTTCTGCTAAAGATAAGTACCATTTGCGAGAGGGGGTGGGGAGGGGGTGGCAATAAAGGATGTTTAAACCTGCAGTGTGTAGAATTGTGGGTTTTATTTCCTAGCAGATTTTGTAGAAAGTAATTATAATATCCATAAGTACATTTAATTTAGTGCATAATAGCTGAAAAAAATGTTTTGAATTATCATTTTTTCCCTTAGAAAGGGTCTCATATATGTCCATATTTCTGCATATTTTGTACCAAGGCCTAGTGCCGCCATCTTGAAAGAGTCATAGTTGGAATGTCATCAGGTGCATTGTTTGAAATTTAGAATTGTTCTTGTCCTTGAAGGCCACTGTAGCTTCTGTTATTATTCTAAAGGGTTGGGGTTACCCAGGGAGCGTTGCATTCTAGAACTTTCTAGAACTTTCTTGATGATGTCATATTACACACTGCACCTTTAAGGAAGACAGCTCCTTAAACCTGCAGTGTGTAGAATTTGGGGTTTTATTTCCTAGCAGATTTTGTTGAAAGTAATTATAATATCCATAAGTACACTTGATTTAGTGCATAATAGCTGAAAAACAATTTTTTAATATTTTTTTTTCCCTTAGAAAGGGTCTCATATGTCCATATTTCGGCATATTTTGGACCAAGGCCTAGTGCCGCCATCTTGAAAGTGTCATAGTTGGAATGTTATCAGGTGCATTGTTTAAAATGTAGAATTATTCTTGTCCTTGAAGGCCACTGTAGCTTCTGTTATTATTCTAAAGGGTTGGGGTTACCCAGGGAGCGTTGCATTCTAGAACTTTCTAGAACTTTCTTGATGATGTCATATTACACACTGCACCTTTAAGAGTTTAATTGTTTTATGACCTAACATGTGTAAAAACGTTTTCTATATTGTGTTTACCAACTGAGTGTATTTGTGTTGACACTTCAACTGATGTAACAGATGTAAACACATTTAACTGCATAGGAGGCTGCAAGTTTGAAGTGATGTTTGTCATTCCTCCGATCCTCATTCATGGGAAGAGTGGTCTAACCCTTTTCAGCTGAATCGAATTTGGATTTCTGTTTGTTTTCTATCTACTTGGAATACATCAGTTCATTTATTCCCACAAGGTTTAAAGGTGCAGTGTATAATATGACATCATCAAGAAAGTTCTACAAAGTTCTAGAACGCAACGCTCCCTGGGTAACCCCACCCCTTTAGAATAATAACAGAAGCTACAGTGGCCTTCAAGGACAAGAACAATTCTAAATTTTAAACAATGCACCTGATGACATTCCAACTATGACACTTTCAAGATGGCGGCACTAGGCCTTGGTCCAAAATATGCAGAAATATGGACATATATGAGACCCTTTCTAAGGGAAACAATAAATAATAATAAAAAAAAAAATCAGCTATTATGCACTAAATTAAATGTACTTATGGATATTATAATTACTTTCTACAAAATCTGCTAGGAAATAAAACCCAAAATTCTACACACTGCAGCTTTAACTGATTTAAAAACTTCCCCGACAGTAAAAAAAAAAAACTCAATAAGATTACAATTAGTTTTCCAAGAATGACCTGGCCAAGAAAGCCGCACTGTGACATAATACATAAGTCAAGTCAGTTTATTAGTCAATTTAAACGAGGCTCATTTAAATTTGTCTTTTCTCATCTCCCCTCTCAAGTTCCCACACTCCAGAGGGGGTCAGAGCGCAGGGTCAGCCATAGTACAGCGCCCCTGGAGCAGTTTGGGGTTAAGTGTCTTGCTCAAGGACACAATGGTAGAGATTATGGGCACCGTAGATCATCTAATAGCAGCCATCACTAGTATTAACAAAAAAAAACACCCTCCTGCCTGGTGCCGGGGATCCAACCAGAGACCTCATTGTAACTGGTTTGCCCTTTTTCCTCTCGGCCCCTACCACCCCACACAACCAAGCACATAAAGTTGCCGTACACCACATTCAGCATTCAATTGAAATACAAAACAGGGCCACAAATATGCAAGTTAAAAATGAGTTTCTTAAAGAGATTTTGAGTAGGTATCCCGGCCTCAGGGGGTGTTAACTACTGGGAAAATCAGAAAATCCCATACTTCCCAGTACAATCAGCCCTCTTGTTCGCATACCATCCCTCCCCCTCCTGTTACCTCTGCAGTGTTCTTCACAGCTGCCCATGTGAGAAGAACAAATAAAGTTTGATTGATTGATTGAACAACAAGCTATCCTCCAGAATCGCTGACTTCATCTTTAAGAGTAGTAACGTATCTTGTTGTCATGTCTCATACACTTTCAGTTGACAATCAGTCGCTGAAACGATGTTATTTTGAAACAGATGTTTATTCTTTATTTGGATTATCAGCTTCTACAAAGTCGTCGCTGGTCTTCACGTACAAAAGTCAGAATAATACAACATCAACAAATGCTAAAATTGACTAAATAACATAACATTTGTTTTAAAAGGTAAAAGCAAACAAACTAAACTATAAAAACATAATAAACAAAGTGAAATCATTTTACATGTGAAAAGTCGACCGGAGCAAGAAAAAGAATAAAAACAGTAAATAACTGAACTCAGACTAAAATAAAGAGTTATTTGGAATAATGAGGCAGCAGGAGGTTGCAGCTTTGGAAAGAAATATTAAGAGATTTTTCCCCTTTGAGCAAAAAACATCACCATGAATATGATAATCCTCCTTATCTCTTACTCCTCTTGTTTCACTGTCACCCCCAAATTCAACCAGTTTGATTTCACTACAATCAATGTGTGTGTTGACTTGACGTCATTGCAAATAAGGGTCAACCCTCAACTGATCTTTCAAATATAACTAAAGGTTAAATGAAATAAATGTGTGTTTCCACTGGCTCCTCTTTTTCAATTCAGGATAAAACAGAGAGACAGGAAGTCAGAAACAGAATCAACATTAAAACATCCGGTAAAACTCAGAATCAAACACTCCATGTAGACACCAGATCGTGCTTCAGGTAACTACAGCAACCACAGCAACGCCATAATGTGTGAAGCCTGGAGTCAACTGATTTGAGGTCTTTAAGATTCTGACCCATGGACAAGGAGAAGCTCACCGAGGGGATCGAGAATACCTACAAGTGAGCAGGCACAGCTGATCTTCACTGGGAGGATCTGGAGAGGCACGTTATCATCCCCACTAAACATTACTGGAAACATCTTCTCAGTGAAAGTGTGTGTGATGGTGAGTATGGGTGTGTTTGTTTCAAGATCAGAGAACATCAGTTTTCCCTTGTTCCAGTCCAGAGTCACTCTGATCTTCTGGGGATTCTTCTGCATTTGGAGACCAGTTGATGGAGCTGATGGTGACCATTCCACAAATTCACCTTTATTGAACCCTAGTCCCAATAATCCAGACGACATGGGTCCCTTCCTCTGGGCAGACTCGGCTAAAACACCCAGTAACCAGCTTGTACTGTCTCCAACCTGGACGTCCCAGCTGTGAGTCCCTGAGTCAAAGCCCTCAGAGCTCAGGACAGAGTGGAAAGAATCAAACCTCTCTGGATTATCAGGAAGCTTCTGTCTCAGTTTGTTTTGTCTCACTCTGGTCATATCTTTAGACAGGATGAGTCCTGGAGCAGCAGTGTTTGGGTCCAGAACCAGAGGAGTGTAGGAGACCACGTCCTTCATCTTGTTCCAGATGTTGAAGGTCAGGTTGCCCAGGTGTTTGGCCTCGTCTATCAGAGCTCCTGAGAGCAGCTGTGGATCATCTGGCAGGGGGCGCTGCTGGACTCTGTCCACTGCAGCCTTGTAGTTGAGCAGGAATAAGCCGTCTCCAGCTCTCAGCTGCTCCTCTGTGGTTCTGACTGTGTCTGAAAGAGCTACTATCTCTCCGCTCAGAGCCTCCATCTTCTCCTTCATCATCTGACTCTTCTGCTCCTCTTCCTCCCACAGTGCAGCCAACCTGGCTTTCTCCTCGTCTTCTAGAAACTGGTGAAGCTTCTTAAACTGATCCTTAATCTGCGTCTCTGTGCGTCGGGCCTGGACCTTTATGTGTTTTGCTGTTTGATCAGACTTCACTTTAACTTGTACAAAAACCTTTAACTTCTCCTTTAAGAGCTCCAGAGTTTCCTGAAGTTCCTTCCTAGGTTTTCGTGCAGCTTCATCGATGGGTCTGAATCTGTGGCCGCTGTGTATTTCTGAATCTCTGCAGACGAGACAAACTGGCTGCTGATGGTCCAGACAGAAGAGTTTGAGTTTCTCAGAGTGCAGACTGCAGAGAGCCTCTGAAGCTTTCTGATCTCTCTCCAGTAAGAAGGCCTCACACAGGTTCTTTAACACCAGGTTGCAAGGAGGTTGTCTGTTTGAAGAATGTGTCTTACAAACTGGACACTGACGTTCTTGTTTCTCTCCCCACCAGCCATTCAGACATTCTTTACAGAAGCTGTGGCTACATGGCAGAAGAACAGGATCCCTGAAGACTTCACAACAGATCGGACAGCTGAGATCCTCCTCTGATCTGGAAGCCATTTTGTCTGTGCAGCTGAAAACAGAGCAGACAGAAAGGTTCAAGTTTTGTCATTCAGTACATCAGGCCAACCTGCGGCTCCCGAGCAAACGTTTAATTGAGGACGCAACATATTACTGCCCTCTCTGCTTGGAGGGAGGTTCTCCGGTGATTAAACAATTTGAAAAAATACACAGCAAAACAAACATATGAAAATGAACAAAGGACGTTTTTAACAGAGTGGAGAGTTTATATTTTTTTGTTGAACGTAATAGCAAGCTGTTCGAAAATATGGTAATCTGTTAACCAGAGTTGTAGAAGGAAAAACAAGTAGAAGATTTATTTCTAAGCTTTAAGGTTCATTATCTAAATTGAGTGAGCAGAAACATGTAGGCCTACATGGAGTTTACTGGTTCTCAAAAAGTGTCACCAGTAAGACTGAAGTTAAAAATGGTGGGACAATGTTATATATATATTTTTTTTAACCTTTTATTTCTACAGGTAAATCCCATTGAGACCGAAGACTCTTTTATCAAGGGAGACCTGTTTTCCTTTCCCACGTTACCATTCACACACACATTCATACACCGATAGCAGGCTAACTATCAACATTCACACGGATATATGGAAACAAATACATCATGTCTCATTGGTTGACTATGTGTTAGAGGCTGGCTGTAGATGTTAGGCTTGACCTCCCTTCTGGCAGGTCTTCCAATGGCATAAGATACATTTCATAGTTTACCCTGCTCATGAGAGAGGTGAAGGGAGGGAGCGGGGTCATTGCTAGGCCGGTTGTCATGTGCTGGCACATCCCACACAAATGGTTCTCCCCTGATAAAAAGTATTTACTGAAAATGCCTGCCTCTGTACAGTGTTTTACGTATGTGCACTTACAATATGGTGAGCCTAGAGCAGTGGTTTTCAAACTGTGGGGCGCCCCCCCCCCCTCCCCCAGCCCATCCCAGAGGACCCTGCATACATCTTTTTATTTTAAATTAATATTTTTATGGAAAATCCATGTGTCTTTCTTCAATAGCTTCTAATTCATCAGACAAAGTGTCTCCAAATTATTTGTTCACACAAAATTCATCAGATCTAGCCTCTTAATTTTCCTCTCAAAGTGCACCAGATTCACGCATTTCACTTTAAAAAGTGAAAAAAAATCTCCCGGGGGGGCATACCCCCTGACCCCCCTAAGAGGGTCTGGCTACTATTTTCCTCCATCAGGACATTGGAGGCTCTAGCGAAAAAACACTGGGAGTGTGAATGACATTTAACTAGTAATTATATTATAATTACTAGTTAAATGTTAACTAGTAATTATATTATAATTATATTATAATTACTAATAATTTGGGCAAGTCTGTCTGCCTATATTTCTCACTCCACTTCACACTCAGTCACTACTATCCATGCTTAAAGGAAGCAGGATTAAAACACTGAATTAAGATGTTAAAATGTATTAAGAAATGTGTTTAAAAATGCACAATTTTTTTTAGAATGTTTCAAAAATGTTTAAATTTGTAAAATAATTAAAAGATCTTTCAAAACACACAGGGCTCCACTGAAATTTGTTCTCTGAAGGGGGGGCTCACTCTCACACTTTGAAAACCCCTGGCCTTGAGTGACTCAGTGCTCAATAATGTGAAGTTAATAAACATACAAAAGCAAAATAAAGTAAGTGTAAAAAGCACAAGAGTATAACATTTAAATTATTCTCACAAAGCCAGTCTGCCTTATATCCCAGGCATCATTAGTGCATTTCAAGGCTTCAAATCTTCAGCGCCACTTCAGCTCACTCTATGCTAACAGTATAAAGGCCTTTGCACACCGGGCGCAACGCGAATAAACGCAACGTAAAAGCGAATGTTTTGAAATGTGAATTTTGTCGCGTCTCACTTTAGAAGCGACGTTCCAGAAAAATTGAACTCAGTTCGAAAAAATTACAAACGCAAATTTGCGATGCAAAATGACGGCGCTGGTGTGGAAGCTTGTATTGACTCTGTATAAGTTTGTTAATTAACGGATTAATCGCACGAATAAAATGCGCCCGGTGTGCAGAGGCATTAAATCCCACTAAGCAACATGCATAGTAATCTCTTGGTCTCTGACTGGTTGGCCAGCCCTGCAATTCATGTTAGCACATGGAAGGAACGCTATGTGTGACTCAGGTCCAGCAGTGTACCTTAGTTACAGATGTATGTGACAATAAATGAATAACTAGAATAACATAATACCTGAGATTATATCTAAAACATATGGGGCCGGTTTCGCAGACATGGATTAAGCCTAGTTCTGGACTAAATTGTACTTTCAATGGACACTCTCCATTCAAAATTCCATTTAGTCCAGGACTAGGCTTAATCCATGTCTGTGAAACTGGCCCATAAATTAATAAAATAGCACCATGAATTAAGACAAACTTTGTCTACATGGGTAAGGAAAACTGAGCAGCACAGCAGCAATTAGCATGTACAGTCAGTTGTGGCTCCGCTTGCCCCTCTAGTAACTTCTATGAGATTCACTTTAAGTCATCTTTCAGTCAAACTCACCGTCAGTGTGTGGAGTGTTCGCAGGGTGAAGCAGCAGTGGGAAGTCTCTCTGAGGAAGGTGTGGGTTTGTGTGAAAGCCGGGCATCAAGTGGTCAAGGCAAAATGGGAGAAACTATCTAGGGGCCCAATGGGGGGAGGGCCTTCAAAAACCCCTGGAATTTAAAGTTTGTTTTTGTTTTAAATTATTTTTTTCTCAGTTAAAAGTGTCATTTCAAAATGTAAATTGGTTTAATAAATCGGCTGAGTCCTTAAAGTATGTATCCAAAAACAATATTGAGATATATAAACTCTCTGAGGCCATTCTGACCCCTCAACAAAAGGTGAAACATGATATGGTCTCACCCTGCATTCAGTGGCCATTCGGGGTAAGGGGCAGAGTAAAAGCTGTATATTCAGAAAGTGTCACAGGGAAATGTTTGTAGAGTGGTCTGACCTGTTATTATGACTAAGAAACATCCCTGGAATATGGAACATTCAGCTTCCTAAAGTTCCAATTACTCAGCTCTTGATATTATGCCTTTTAAGTGTAGTGTTCCAGTGTACTCTCTGCTAAGCACTTCATCAACGTATAGGGCTTAAACATGTTTTTACTTTTGCCTTGGGATCACTACGGATTGATAAATATCGAAATTATTTAGAAAATAATGTTCTAGTAAGCATAATACTACAAGAAAGCCTACATTTAACCACAGTAATGCTGTGAAATGCGGTGAGATTTCACACTGTGCAGACTTCAGTACATATCAAAATATCACAAAGATATCATGTCCCTAACAGTTTGTTAGTGAATGCCCTTATAAAAACTTAATCTATTCCGTTTTTGTTTGTTATTAGGGGTGATAGGATGGCCAAGAGGAAAGTTGTCCTCCCAGTAACCATGAGGTCTCTGGTTCCTCCTCCCAGTAACCATGAGGTCTCTGGTTCCTCCTCCTAGTAACCATGAGGTCTCTGGTTCCTCTTCCCAGTAACCATGAGGTTTCTGGTTGGATCCCCAGCACCGGACCGGAGGGTGTTAGTTGGAAAATTAGTAGCAGTTGGTATTACGTCTGCCCACCATCTGTACCATTGTGTCCAAACTGCTCCAGGGGCGCTGTTCAATAGCTGATCCTGAGCTCTGACCCCCTCCTCTGGAGTGTGGTAACTTGAGAAGGGAGAGGTGAAAAGACACATTTCAATGTAGCCACTGACTTATAAAGTCAAAATAACTTATTTAAATAACAGGCCATGGGTGACAAAGGACATTAAGGCCGTCCTGAATGCCAGCCAGGAAGAGGGCTGTTAAAGCTGGGAATAAGGAAGAAATGAGGTCAATACAGGATGACCTTAAAGTGAAGATCAGGGAGGCTAATGAGAAGTACAGGGGGAAGCCTTTCCTCATATTGCACATTTCAATTATTTACATCTTTTATACTGTTTTGTATATATTACTTATTTCATCTGAAGTTATTTTATTCTTTTTGTAGTTATTACACCGTTGGCCTGAGAGAAACAAAATTCCCATTCCTCTGTTTGTCTGGAACATATTGAAGTATTTTACAATAAAGCATCTTTGACTTGACTTTTGATAAATTGGGATAAACTTTTTTCCAACTAAAACCCGGAACCCCATACTTCCCAGTACAATCAGCCATGTTGTTCCCATACTTAAGAGTCCATCCCTCCCCCTCCCCCTCCTGCAACCTCTGCAGTGTCCCTCACAGCTGCCCATGTGAGAAGACAGCTGTAGAGAGGACTGCACACCAACCGCTACCTGCTGGAATACAGTTTGATGTTTACACAGCTGTGGTTTTTAATACAATTTAAACAGGTAAGGTTGTACTGTTTGGAACATTGTTGAAGTGATTGTTCATGTAAAAAATGCCAAACATTTCACCCAACAACTAAATCGATTTTCATCCTATTAGCCGTTCATCAGCAAAGCAGCAGGCCCATGTGGAGTCTGCCCCAGGGGTTAAAGCCTCCAGCTACAGTTCCCTCCATAAGTATCAGAACAGTGAGGCCAATTCCCTTATTTTTGCTGTAGACTGGAAACATTCGGGTTTGACACCAAAAGATGAATATGAGACAATAGCTCAACATTTCAGCTTTCATTTCCAGATATTCACATCTGGATCCGATACACAACTGAGAAGATATCATTATTTGTAAAGGAACAGCACATTTTTAGGCGAGCAGAAGTATTGGAACAGATAGACTTTAAATAAATTAAAGTGAATAAAACGTACTATTTTGTCGTAAATCCTTTGCTTGCAATAACCGCATCAAGCCTGTGACCCATTGACATCACCAAACTTTTTGCATTCTTCTTTTGTGGTGCTTTTCCAGGCTTTCACCGCAGCCTCATTCAGTTGCTGTTTGTGTTAGGGGATTACTCTCTTAAGTCTCCTCTTTAGCAGGTAAAATGCATGCTCCATAGGGTTTAAGTCTGGAGATTGACTTAGCCAGTCTAAAACCTTCCACTTATTGCCCCTGATTAACTCCTTTGTTGTGTTTTGGGTCATTATCTTGCTGCATGTTGAAGGATCTTCCAATCAGTTTGGTTGCATCTTTCCTTAAATTGTCAGACAAAATGTTTCTGTAAACTTCTGAGTTCATTTTGCTGTTGCCATCATGTGTTACATCATCAATGAAGAATAATGAGCCCGTCCCAGAAGAAGCCATGCAAGCCCAAGCCATGACATTGCCTCCACCGTGTTTCACAGATGAGCCTGTATGTTTGGGATCATGAGCAGATCCTTTCTTTCTCCAAACTTTAGCCTTTCCATCACTTTGGTATAGGTTCATATTGACAACAACACAGTATCACATGATGGCAGCAGCAAAATTAACTTAGAAGTCTACTGAAACATTCGGTCTGCCAATTTAAAGAAAGATGCAACCAAACTGTTTGGAAGATGCTCCATCATGCAGCAAGATAATGATCCAAAAAAACTGCAAAAACAACAAAGGAGTTCATCAGGGGGAAGAAATGGAAGGTTTTAGACTGGCCAAGTCAATCTCCAGACTTAAACCCTATAGAGCATGCATTTTACCTGCTAAAGAGGAGACCGAAGGGAGTAACCCCTCAAAACAAACAGCAACTGAATGAGGCTGCTGTGAAAGCCTGGAAAAGCATCACAAAAGAAGAATGCAAACGTTTTGTGATGTCAATGGGTCACAGGGTTGATGCAGTTATTGCAAGCAAAGTATTTGCGACAAAATATTACGGTTTATTCACTTTACTTAATTTAAAGTCTATCTGTTCCAATACTTCTGCTCGCCTAAAAATGTGGTGTTCCTTTTCAAAAAATCATATCTTCTCAGTTGTGTATCAGATCCAGATGTGAATACCTGGAAATGAAAGCTGAAATGTTGAGCTATTGTCTCATATTCATCTTTTGGTGTCAAACCCAAATGTTTACAGTCTACAGCAAAGATAAAGGAATTGGCCTCACTGTTCCGATACTTATGGAGGGGACTGTATGTGGGAGGGCTTAACTGGATGATCAGCATGAGTCTGAGGCTTGAAGGTGGATTCATACATTTTTGGAGAACTCTTGTTGGCAAAATCAGTGAATACAGGTGAAACTCGAAAAATTAGAATATCGTGCAAAAGTTAATTTATTTCAGTAATTCAACTTTAAAGGTGAAAATAACATCTTATACAGACTCATTGCATGCAAAGTGAGATATGTGAAGCCTTTATTTGTTATAATTGTGATTATTATGGCTTACAGTTTATAAAAACCCCAAATTCAAAATCTCAGAAAATTAGAATATTACATCAAATCAATAAAAAAAGGTTTTTAAATACAGAAATGTCGGCCCTCTAGAAAGTATAATTATGCATATACTAAGTACTTTGTTTGGGCCCCTTTTGCACGAATTCTTGCCTCAATGCGGCATGGCATGGATGCTATCAGTCTGTGGCACTGCTGAGGTGTTATGGAAGCCCAGGTTGCTTTGATGTGGCCTTCAGCTCGTCTGTATTGTTGGGTCTGGTGTGTATCATCTTCCTCTTGACAATAGTCCATAGTTTCTCTATGGAGTTCAGGTCAGGAGAGTTGTCTGGCCATTCATGCACAGTAATACCATGGTCGGTCAACCAGTTACCAGTGGTTTATGGTACCGTGGGCAGGTGCCAAGTCTAGCTGGAAATGGAAATTGTCATCACCATAAAACTTGTCAACAGACAGAAGCATGAAGTGCTCAAAAATCTTCTGGTTGATGGCTGTGGTGACTTTGGACTTGATAACACAGTGGACCAACAGCAGCAGATGACATGATTCCTCAAATCATCACTGATCCAAATTAAATGTTGCGTTTCATTTGGAAATCAAGGTTCCACAGTCTAGAGGAAGAGTGGAGAGGCACAAAATCCAAGGGGCTTGAAGACCACTGTCAAGTTTCAACAGTCAGTGATGATTTGAGGCACCATGTCATCTGATGGTGTTGGTTCACTGTGTTATCAAGTCCAAAGTCACCACAGCTGTCTACCAGGAGATTTTAGAGCACGTCATGCTCCTGTCTGTTGACAAGCTTTATGGAGATGCTGAATTACTTTTTCCAGCAAGACTTGACACCCGTCCACAGTGCCAAAACCACAAGTAACTGGTTGACTGACCATGGTATTACTGTGTTGATTGGCCAGACAACTCTCCTGACCTGAATCCAATAGAGAAACTATGGACTATTGTCAAGAGGCAGATGAGACACACCAGACCCAACAATACAGACGAGCTGAAGGCCTCTATCAAAGCAACCTGGGCTTCCATAACACCTCAGCAGTGCCACAGGCTGATAGCATCCATGCCACCCCGCATTTAGGCAATAATTCGTGCAAAAGGGGCCCAAACCAAGTACTTAGTACATATGCATTATTATACTTTATAGAGGGCGGACATTTCTGTATTTAAAATAATTTTTTTATTGATTTGATGTATTATTCTAATTTTCTGAGATTTTGAATTTGGGGTTTTCATAAGCTGTAAGCCATAATAATCACAATTATAACAAATAAAGGCTTGAAATATCTCACTTTGAATGTAATGAGTCTGTATAATATATTAGTTTCACCATTTAGGTTGAATTACTGAAATAAATGAACTTTTGCACGGTATTCTAATTTTTCGAGTTTCACCTGTATCTCCTCACTTTTTTTTTTTTTTTAACCTTTATTTATACAGGTAAATCCCATTGAGACCGGAGACTCTTTTTCAAGGGAGACCTGTTCCCATTCCCACGTTACCATTCACACACCGATAGCAGGCTTACTATCGACATTCACACGAGGCAAGGTGGGTGAAGTGTCTTGCCCAAGGACACAACAACCATGACACAAGTGGCAGGGCGGGAATCGAACCTCCAACCCTTTGATCATCAGCCGACCCGCTTTACCAACTGAGCCATAGTTGCCCTCACAATCCACTACCTGTCTGAACTGTGTGTGCTATGCTGAATAAAAATCTGGTGTTAATACACAGCCTAGGCTCTGTAAACTGGCATGTTGCTAGCTCTGGTGGGCCCCCTTTGTTTACATATCGTTGGTTTATATACCAGTTGAAAGAGCCTAGAGCTATGTATTAACACCAGATTTGTATTCAGCAGGGAGGAGATATTTACTGATTTTGACAACAAGCTATTCTCCAGAATCGCTGACTGCCCCTTACAGAGGGTCCCTGTACTCTGGAAGATGTCCTGCCTTGTTCCTGTTCTAAGGGAACTTCAATTTATCTTGTTGTTATGTCTAACCTTCAGTTGGCTCTCCCAATCAGTCGCTGAAACAATGTTATTTTGAAACAGATTTTTTTTTTCTTTATTTGGATTATCAGCTTCCACAAAGAAGTTACCGGTCTTCAAGGTTCCACTTACACAAATCATAATAATACAACATCAACAAATGTTTAAATGTGATCCGAGGAACTTTCAGTATATGTTAATTCTAGCGGCCCATTTGGACAAAAACAGTAGTGTTTTTACTACACCAGCTGTAGTCCCTGGGTAAGCGTACCCATGATGACAAAGACATTAAGAACAACTATATAAAAATATTTTAAAGTTTTCGTAGGAACTTTAAAAGATACAATATCATTAAAAACCTTTCAATAATAAAAAAAAAAGTAAAATAATTTTACATGTGGAGAGTCTACAACAGCAAGAAAAAGACAATAAAAACAGTAAATAACAACTGAAAATTAAAGGTGCTCCGAGGAACTTTCAGCTTTGGTTCATTCTTGCACCCCTTTGGAGAAAAGCGGTGTTTTTACTACGCCAGCTGTAGTTCCTGGGTAAGTGTACCCATGACAAAATAGCATTCTTTGCACTGATGGTCTTGTTTGCTGTAACATGTAATTTATGATCATCAGAGGGAAAATGAGACTGTTTCAGAAATATTTAAAAGTTCCTTTGATCCTTTGGTTCCACTAGAGTAAATGTGTGAGTTTCCACTGGCACCTCTACATCACTTCAGCACAGAACAAAGAGACAGGAACTCAGACACCAAATCAACATTAACACATCCAGTAAAGGGGGGCGCTTGTAGTGTAGTGGTTAGAGCCCCCCCCCCCCCCATAGAGTCTCAGTCCCCCCCTCCTCCCCCCGGGTCGTTCTCTGCATTTCATTCCCCTCTCTGACACATTTCAACTATCTTTCCAAATCTGTCTTGAAAAATACCCCCCCCCAAAAAAAAAAAAACGTCCGGTAAAACATCTGACATAACACTGCCTGTAGACACCAGATCGTGCTTCAGGTAACTACAGCAACCAAACGCCATAGTGTGTGAAGCCTGGAGTCAACTGATTTGAGGTCTTTAAGATTCTGACCCATGGACAAGGAGAAGCTCACCGAGGGGATCGAGAATACCTACAAGGGAGCAGGTACAGCTGATCTTCACTGGGAGGATCTGGAGAGGCACGTTATCATCCCCACTGAAAATCAATGGAAACATCCTCTCAGTGAAAGTGTGTGTGATGGTGTGTATGTGTGTTTTATTACCAAGATCAGAGAACAACAGTTTTCCCTTGTCCCAGTCCAGAGTCACTCTGATCTTCTGGGGATTCTTCTCCACTCGTAGACCAGTTGATGGAGCTGATGATGACAGTGCTGAGTATTCACCTTTACTGAAAAATATTCCCCATAATCCAGACCGTATGGTTCCCTTCCTCTGGACAGACTCTGCTAAAACACCCAGAAACCAGCTTGTATTGTCTCCAACCTGGACGTCCCAGCTGTGGGTCCCTGAGTCAAAACCCTCAGAGCTCAGGACAGCATTGAATATATCAAACCTCTCTGGATTATCAGGAAGCTTCTGTTTCAGTTTTCCTTGTCGTCTCACGCTGGTCAGATCTTCAGACAGGACAAGTTTTGGAAGAGCAGTGTTTGGGTCCAGAACCAGAGGAGTGTAGGAGGGTCATTCTACAGATTCGGTGCCCTTTATAATCTTGCAATGTCCCAAGCAGTTCTACTAATACAACTTTACATAACATGTATTGAAGAACATTTCAACCAGATATTTTTAAAGTTCTGCATGTTTTTAATATGCTGTAGGAAGGAAAACATTTAAATACTAATTTATTTCAACATTTACATGTTTTCTCTCTTTGATTATTGGGAATCCTGCCTGTCCCCATTCATCATCATGAAAAGAATACTATCCATTTTGAGTACTCAATGTTAAATAACACTGCACTTTTTGGTTTAATTTAATTAAAATGTGTAATTTTAAAGAATAACACATTTAATATAAAGAATATATTTTAATTTTTTAAGTAATTTAAGCGTTTATCCCTGTCCCTGTGTTTCATTCAACCCCGTAACGCAACCATTCTCCCCCTATCATAAAATAATGGTACGACCCTTTTGACATTCTTCATGAGCAAGTGACATCATCAAAGTCTTTTGAACATCATGGTGCAGCAAGAGGTAAGCTTCTCTTTAACTTTCTATGAATATTTTATGATTTTTATGCACAAATGGGCTTTGTCAAGCTTAGGGTTTCAACACTGTTAGGAAGATAACCAATAGTTAACCAGGTGTGTAAAAAAAAAGTTTGCAACTGGAAAAGTGCACAAATATCTAAATTGTATAATGCCATGTGGTGCACTACTAGCTGCTAGCATGAACACATTAACAAAAGATTAGCATAAAACTTTCAACCCCATCACATTCAGCCCCGTCACACTTCTTACTGTAACAGGGTTGAATGCCTGTTACGGGGTTGAATCCCTGTTACATCTTTGTCATATTTTAGGTACTTTTCTTATTAAATATGACATTAAAGACCTACTTAATTGGTGGGAATATGAAAGTGTATTGAACTCTGAGATCCTATGTAGTATAAATAATCAAAAACATTAGAAATTGGTTCCTCCTAGCTTGAGAAAAGGCAGAAAGAGTGTTTTACGGTCTCACTGTCTAACCCTACATTTGACCATGTATGACATCATGTAGGGTTAGGATTAACAGGACAGCTGGGCCAAGGGAAGACTGAGGGCAGAAAAAAACTCATTAATAACATTATAATAGTGATTTTATAATAATAAAACCGGTTCCGTATGGGTGAAGTACTCCTATCAAGGGGAATGTTTGTTGTTACTGGTTTTACAGCATCAACTCAATAAAAAGCAAAAGTGTTTAGGAGTATTACCACCAAAAGAATGTCCAGTGATTGTATTGTAACATTAATTGAAAGGATGTATTAAAAGACCTTGGAGAGAAGTTATTGAGTTGCCTATACTTTCAGATTCAACAATGGCAAAAACAGCAGCAGAAAGGCAAAGAGAGTACAGGGCAAGGAGAAATGCTGATCCAGTACAAAGGGAAAAATACCTCAGGAGCGAACGCACAAGATGGAAAAGAGATAGTGAGGCAGGGAGGAAGAAAAGGATTGAAGATCTAGATAAGAGAGGTCAAAAAAGGAGGAGAAAGATGTGGAGAGAAGCGAAGGAAAGAGAAAAAGAAAGGAAACGGGCCTTAAACACCCTGTACACCCCACCACAGAGTCCTGAAGGATACTTGAGAGAGCCAACAAGGTTTGGATAAGATACATAATGTGCATAATAAAAACAAAGGAAACAAAGTGTGTGTGTGTGTGTGTGTGTGTGTGTGTGTGTGTGTGTGTGTGTGTGTGTGTGTGTGTGTGTGTGTGTGTGTGTGTGTGTGTGTGTGTGTGTGTGTGTGTGTGTGTGTGTGTGTGTGTGTGTGTGTGTGTGTGTGTGTGTGTGAGAGAGAGAGAGAGAGAGAGTTTAAGAGTGAGAGTTTAGGTGTGCTTCCAAAAAGGGATTTCTGATTTGCTTGTTATGTAAACTAACACTTGAACAAGAGTTAAAAAGCCCTATTATGCTTATATTAGTGTTTGTTTAAGAGTATACTGTATTTCTCTGATTTTCTTGTGAACTTATTCATTGTGTATATATTTATTTCAGGCAATATGAGCATGGGAAGAAAAGGACAAGAAAGACAAGAAACAAGTTAAAAAAGCAGATAGAAGAACTAAAGGCAGCACTTGATCGAGAGAGGAAGTCCAGAGACAAATACAAAAAAAGGCTCCAGCGTTCAAAACAGAAGAACCTTACACAATCTGCAGAATCAGCTAAAGGCAGCACTGTCACAAAGGCTTTACTGCATCATGAAGCACTTATTGCCCAAATAAAAGAAAAATACAATAGGGCAAAAACTGAAAGAGAGAGGCAAACAATATCAAAGGTAGTGGTCGGTAGCATAATCAGGAAGTATAAATTGCTCAAGTATTCAGAGGGTACATTGGGTTTCTCAAAAAAAAGGCGCAGGCTCACAAACAGCTGCAATGTTACTTCTTTTGACAGAAAGGGAACAACAAAGTTTGCCGACCTTAAGAATAAGGTGAGAGATTTCTTCATCCGAGACGATGTCAGCCGAATGACAACAGGGAAAAAGCAGACCATCACAAAAAGTAAAAAAAAAATGCAGAAGAAGTTCCTCCTCGACACCATGAAGAACCTTCATAGAAAATATCTGGCTGAGACCTCAGGGGAGATATCCTATTCCATGTTCTGCCGCTTCCGGCCCTTTTGGGTTATTCACCCCTCCCTCGCTGATAGAGAGACCTGCATGTGTAAGTTGCATGAAAATTTGGCCTTTGCCGCAGAGAAACTCAGGCAGTTAAAGCTTATAGAGACCTCAGAGCTCGAAAGCTTGGTCGAGATTATTTGTTGCAGTACCTCCAGCAAACCATGCATGTATGGTCAGTGTGAAACATGCAAGAATGCAACCGTTCCAATCTCGCACTTGTACAGGGCTGAAGAAAGAGTAGCATATCCTCAATGGATGGTGAAGGAAAAGCCAAGAAAAAATGAGGAAGGAGGAACAGTAAAAGTTACTGTAAAAGATGAAGTCAATGCCACACAAGAACAACTCATCGAGTTATTTCACATGTATCTCGGCAAGTTTAGGAGGCATCTGTTTAACATTAAGCATCAGTTTGCTTATTGTCGGGAGCTCAGAAATAATTTGTCCACAGAGTGCCTAATCCACATGGATTTTTCTGAAAATTTTACTTGCAGATATGGGTCGGAGATCCAATCTGTGCACTTCGGTTCATCACATGAGCAGGCTGTCCTCCACACAGGTGTTCTCTACATTGGACAAAATAAACCAACTTGCTTCACAACAATAGCATCCTCAAAGAATAAGGGCCCTCCTGCTATCTGGGCACACCTTAACCCTGTGCTCGATCACCTGCAACTGAAAAATCCAGAAACAACAACTGTGCACTTTTTTAGCGATGGCCCTTGTACACAGTACAGGCAAAAGGGCAATTTCTATCTGTTCAGCACAGAACTGGCCAAGAGAGGCTTCAGGGGCGGGACGTGGAACTTTTTTGAGGCTGGGCATGGGAAGGGAGCACCGGATGGTGTCGGTGCAGCCTTAAAGAGAACCGCAGACAGGCTAATAAGTCACGGCTGTGACATACCCAATGCTAAAACACTGCACAAAGTCCTGGAGGAGAATAACTCTGCCATCAAGTTGTTCTTTATTGAAGATGAGGCCATAGAAAATGCAATCCAGAGTATGCCAACTAGTCTACCAGTGGTTCCTTCCACAATGAGGATCCACCAGGTCGTTAGTGTGGCATCAAAGGAAATCTCGTACCGTGATGTAAGCTGTATGTGCTCACTGCAAACCAAGCAGCTAGTGTGCCAGTGCTACAACACACAGTTTTTCAGTTTTGATACTAAAGTGTCCTCTACTGTGTCAGAAAAGGAAGTTGACGTGGAAAATCCACTGGTTTGTGGACAATGGTGCATCATAAAGTATGACCATGACTTTTATCCAGGGATCATTCTGACCACAGATGAATCGCATGTACAAGTCAAATGCATGCACACTGTTGGACCGAACAGGTACTTCTGGCCAAGTCGGGATGATACCCTGTGGTATCCATTTGAAGACATCTTGGAGCGCATTGCTCCTCCTACATCTGTGACTTCACGTCACATGGAGATAGATAGAGATGTGTGGGCTAGACTCAGTCAGCAACAATTGTAAACACAAAAGCAGCTGTGCAATGCTGTCTTATCAGTTCCATTAAGTGTCTAAAAATGTGTATGTAATTGACCAGATATGAATATTATAGCATACAATGAATTTAAAAAAAAAATTTGTTTTATACAATGAATTTTAAAAAGTGACATAATCATTCAACCCTGTTACATGATTTTCAACCCCGTTGTTCAGCATTCAACCCTGTTATGCGATGCATTTCTATGCATTTTTGTATTAAATAAACAACATATAACATCAACATGTGTTTAATTGTGTGTGTTGTAACTTGAAAAACAAGTAGAGGAATATATTTTTTTAATTACATGACATTACTGCATATGAGCAGTGAAAATGCCAAGTGGGAAGACAAATATTTTCATCATAACCGGTTATGGATGGTGCTTGAGGTTTTTTCTTTTTTTTAAATTGAATAACATTATGTGATTATTTACAAGGGACATCTAAACTGAGAGATCATGTCAGAATATTATCAGAAACCCATTCTAAATATTAGCACCTGAATAACAAAATGACCGTGACGGGGTTGAATTAAAGTGTAACATGTTTCTGAACATTTCTCAAAATAATCAATTTAATGTTGATGTTGAGATGGGAAAATATTGTTTCTATTACATGTTAATATCAATATGTCACATCACATCAAAAAAAGTGTAGAATTTGAATGTACTTTTTTTTCTTACAATCAAACAAAAAGGGCACCGAATCTGTAGAATGACCCAGGAGACCATGTCCTTCATCTTGTTCCAGATGTTGAAGGTCAGGTTGCCCAGGTGTTTGGCCTCGTCTATCAGAGCTCCTGAGAGCAGCTGTGGATCATCTAGTGGAAGAGTCAAGCACTGCTGGACTCTTTCCACTGCAACCTTGTAGTTAAGCAGGAAAGGAAAGGAGAAGTGTCCAGCTCTCAGCTGCTTCTCCGTGGCACTGACTGTGTCTGAAAGAGCTGCTATCTCTCTGCTCAGAGCCTCCATCTTCTCCTTCATCATATGACTCTTCTGCTCCTCTTCCTCCCTCAGTGCAGCCAACCTGGCTTTCTCCTCGTCTTCTAGAAACTGGTGAAGCTTCTTAAACTGATCCTGAATCTGCGTCTCTATGCGTCGGGCCTGGACCTTTATGTGTTTTGCTGTTTGATCAGACTTCACTTTAACTTGTTCAAAAACCTTTAACTTCTCCTTTAAGGGCTCCAGAGTTTCCTGAAGTTCCTTCTTGTGTTGTCGTGCTGCTTCAGCGATGGGTCTGATTGTGTGGCCGCTGTGTTTCTTTGAATCTCTGCAGAAGACACAAACTTGCTGCTGATGGTCAAGACAGAAGAGTTTGAGTGGCTCACAGTGCAGAGGGCAGAGAGCTTTCCTCTTGCGTTGTCGTCCTGGAGGTTGCCGATATCTCGTCCGGAAGAAGGTCTCACACAGCTTCTTTAACACCAGGTTACAAGGAGGTTCATCCATTGACAAGGTTGTCTGACATACTGGACACTGACGTTCTTGTTTCTCTCTCCACCAGTTATCCAGACATCCTTTACAGAAGCTGTGGCTGCATGGCAGAAGAACAGGATCTCTAAACACTTCACTACAGACCTCACAGCAGAGATCCAAGTCTGATGTGTAAGCCATCTTGTCACTGAGTGCAGCTGAAAACAGAGCAGACAGAAAGGTTTAAGGTTTATTTAGTATCATTCCATACATGTTTGCACATTAATGGAACACAATTTGTGACTCAGCAGCATACAATAGTGACCGATTTTAAGTAACAGTAAGAATAAATAAATGACTAATAACTTAATAACCGAGATTATATCTAAAACCTGTGAATTAATAAAAAGCACAATAAATTAAAACATACTTTAGTCTACATGTTAAAAACATAGTTTATAAAAACAGTGCAGCACAGCAGCAATTGGCAGCAGGGAGGAGGCCGACCAGTAACCATGAGGTGTCTGGTTCCTCCTCCCAGTAACCATGAGGTCTCTGGTTTGATCCCCGGCACCAGACAGGACGGTGTTAGAATTAAAACTAGTGGTTGCTGTTATTACATCTACGGTGCCCACCATCTCATCTATTGTGTCTTTGAGCAAGACACTTAACTCCAAACTGCTCCAGGGGCGCTGTACTAAGGCTGACCCTGCACTCTGAGCCCCTCTGGAGTGAGGGAACTTGAGAGGAGATATGAGAAAAGACATTAAAGTAACTTAACATAACAGTTCATGAGCCTCACAGCCTCTGGAAGTAGCTCTGAGGCTTCATAAAAGAACTGTCAGTTGTGGTTTCACTAGCCCCTCTAGTAACTTCTATGAGATTCACTTTAAGTCATCTTTAAGTTTCTGATGATGAATAAGCAAGGTTAATTAAAATTAGTTAAGGAGAAGGGGTGGGATTAAATAAGTGTTCTTTCCACTCCTTTTCGAACTTGTTGTTACAATTATCAAGTGGTTGTCATTAATGTAACTAATTATTTTGTGTAACATCAATATTTTGTGTATGATCATTTTTGTTTTCTTTTACATGTTCAAAATAAATTTCAATCAAATATGTTTAAGTCAAACTCACCTTCAGTGTGGAGTGTCAGAAGGGTGAAGCAGCAGTGGGAAGTCTCTCTGAGGAAGTTGTGAGTTTGTGTGAAAGCCGGGCATCAAGTGGTCAAGGCAAAATGGGAGAAACCATCTCGGGGCCCAATGGGGGGAGGGCCTTCAAAAACCCCTGGAATTTAGAGTTTGTTTTTGTTTGCAAGTCTTTTTTTACTACCCGAAATTGGTTTATTAATTGTGAATTCCTAAAGTACATATCCAAAAACAATATTAGATGCTCTCTGAGGCCACTCTGACCCCTCAACAAAAGGTGAAATATGACATGGTCTCACCCTGCATTCAGTCGCCATTTAGGGGGAGGGGCAGGGGGGGAGTGAAACTGCAACTGCGTTCCAATCCCCATATTTTCTGTTATGATTATGTAAAAATGCCAAACACATCACCAAATCGATTTTCATCCTATTAGCCTTTCATCTGCAAAGCAGCAGGCCCATGTGGAGTCTGCCCCAGGGGGTTAAAGCCTCCAGCTATGTGGGAGGGCTTAACTGGATGATCACCATGAGTCTGAGGCTTGAAGGTGGATTCATACATTTTTGGAGAACTCTTGTTGGCAAAATCACTGTCAAAATCAGTGAATATCTCCTCACAATCCTGTCTGAACTGTGTGTGCTCTGCTGAATAAAAATCTGGTGTTAATACACAGCCTAGGCTCTGTAAACTGGCATGTTGCTAGCTCTGGTGGCAGGGGTTGACACTAAGGTTTCAAATGCACTTGCCCAAAGGCCCAAAAAGTGATTGTGTGCCATAAAATGATTAAAGTCCACCATGTTAAAGCTATTGCCCAGTTATACTGTAAGTAGGGAGGGGGATCATTAATTTCTATTCATGTTGATACCATTATAAAGACTCCACAATCCAAATCTTTATCGACACCTTTCTATTATTTTGTTTAAAGAGAACTGGTATTATTGCTTTAATTGCTTATAAGATGAGCAGAGCTCAGGATAGGACTTTAAGCAGAGTCAGGGGCACTTTACACTGTGAAAACGTGACAGTTTTCCAGTTTTTGGTTTAAAAAAAAAACCCGTTCAGACACAATTTATCTGACATCTTCACCCGTACACATGTTTTCAGAGGAAACGGGCCGAAATCGCTGTAGAAGCAGTGTAGCAGCCATGCCAAGCCAATAGTCAGCTGTGACACAGCCTAGGAGATAGCTCTTCCAGTACAATTTGATGCATAAAACCTTACTGTAACCGAAAATGAATGCCACTAACGTTCATAAAGCGGTTGGTGTAAGCTTGGGGTTACAAGTATTGTAAATGACAAGCTTTCTGTCCTCTTATTTCACCGCATTGAACTCGTAAAAACAGAAGACTTGCTGATAGTGAAGGGGCTTCGTGAGCGGATACCTTCCTGTTAGTCGTACTTCAAAATAAAAGTCAACTCACGTGTGTCCAGTGAAATGCTATTAATGTTTAGCCAGTGAAATGCTTTTACTGTGAAGCCGTAGCCTTAATGCTCCTTTTGTTGAACAGTAACTTAACCGCTGCGCGCTGAACTATGGATAGTGTTTTTTAATGTAGAGAGAGCCGTGTCGCTGCCCTGGCATAGAAGCTACACACGTTTATTTGGCTAGAAAAACCGGCAGAGCACAAATCTTTCCCCAGACAGTGGCCGGTGGTCTCAATAACTTACTAATCGCTTAGACTAAATTGGCGAGTGTTAGGCTATATTTTAGCCCTGCACGTCACTCTCCGCTGATCACAGTGATGGTGCCGTGGAGACACCGTTCATGTTGTCTTCTAACTTTATAACTCGCTTGTGTTGTGGGTATTTTGACAGCAAATGTTATAGACTACGCATGTGTGAGGGTGGAGCCGTGACGTCAGCGTTATCAGGGGAAATGGTTTCGGTGTTTACAGGAAACCAAAACCGTTAAGTTTTCCAAAAAATCCTCCCTGGGAGGTGATCTCAAAAACCTGCGGTTTCATGCCTGCGTTTGCTGTTTTCCTGTAAATGATATAGTGCAACCGCGGGAATTTTTCCGCGTTTGCACCGTTTCGTGTTGTCGTGTAAAGTGCCCCTCAATGTGTGAGTTTCCACTGGCACCTCTGCATCAATTCAGCACAGAACAAAGAGACAGGAACTCAGACACCAAATCAACATTAACACATCCAGTAAAGGGGGGGCGCTTGGTGTAGTGGTTAGAACCCCCCACCCCCCATAGAGTCTCAGTCCTCCTCACAGCAGACCCGTGTTAGAATCCAGGAGGATCTCAGCTGTCCTGTCTGTCAGGGCGCTTGTGGTGTAGTGGTTAGTAAGGAGAAGCTCATCGAGGATATCGAGAATACCTACAAGTGAGCAGGTACAACTGAACTTCACTGGGAGAATCTGGAGAGGCACGTTATCATCCCCACTGAAAATCAATGGAATCTCAGTGAAAGTGTGTGTGATGGTGTGTATGTGTGTGTTTGTTTCAAGATCAGAGAACAACAGTTTTCCCTTGTCCCAGTCCAGAGTCACTCTGATCTTCTGGAACTTCTTCTCCACTTGAAGATCAGCTGATGGAGCTAATGGTGACCATTCCACAAATTCACCTTTATTGAACCCTAGTCCCCAGAATCCAGACCACTTGCGTCCCTTCCTCTGGGCAGACTCTGCTAAAACACCCAGAAACCAGCTTGTATTGTCTCCAACCTGGACGTCCCAGCTGTGGGTCCCTGAGTCAAAGCCCTCAGAGCTCAGGACAGAGTAAGTCAAATCGAACCTCTCTGGATTATCAGGAAGCTGCTGATACACACCTCGTCTCACACTGGTCAGATCTTCAGACAGTTCGAGCCATGGATGAGCAGTGTTTGGGTCCAGAACCAGAGGAGTGTAGGAGACCACATCCTTCATCTTGTTCCAGATGTTGAAGGTCAGGTTGCCCAGGTGTTTGGCCTCGTCTATCAGAGCTCCTGAGAGCAGCTGTGGGTCATCTGGCAGGGGGCGCTGCTGGTCTCTGTCCACTGCAGCCTTGTAGTTGAGCAGGAATGAGACGTCTTCAGCTTCCAGCTGCTCCTCTGTGGCTCTGACTGTGTCTGAAAGAGCTGCTATCTCTCTGCTCAGAGCCTCCAACTTCTCCTGGCTTTCTCCTCGTCTTCTAGGAACTGGTGAAGCTTCTTAAACTGATCCTTAATCTGCGTCTCTGTGCGTCGGGCCTGTAGCCTTATGTGCCTTGCTGTTTGACAACACTTCCTTTTAGAAAGATTTAACTTCTCCTTTAAAGGCTCCAGAGTTTCCTGAAGTTCCTTCTTGTGTTGTCGTGCTGAAGCTTGCTGATATATTCTCTTCGGTAAAAAGGCCTCACACAGGTTCTTTAACAGCAGGTTACGTGGAGGTTCATCAATTGAGTTGTTCAGGCATTCTTTACAGAAGCTGTGGCTGGACCAGGAAGTGAAAAGTGATAAAGAAAGTTTGCATCTGAAAATCACTCAAAAGAGGAAGATGGCAAGTACTGGAAAGCAACTGAGTATTAGAGGAGGAACATTAAAGGGACATGCTGCAAACCTGAAGGCTGCATTGAGCACTAATGTGACTGTTGAGGATATAGACAATGCTGAAAGAGCCATATTGACATTTGAACAACGGCAACACATTGAACAGGTTATTACACTGCTTAAAAGAGGAAAACACTGCAGGCAAAATAGTCATACATCGAAAATGGATCCAATCATGGATACAGGCATCATCAGAGCAAGAGGAAGGATGAAAAGATCAGCAATGCCTGTAAAAATTACGAAGAGGAGAAGATAGATAGAGAGAGAGAGAGAGAGAGAAAAAAAGTTACTTCCAAATCAGAGACCCTGCCAGGAGATAAAGGACTAGTCCGTAGTGTCCTAGTCAAAACAAGAACAAGTGTCTTACAAAGACCTGTTAACAAACTCTGTCTGCTCCTGGAAGCGGAAGAACTTTACTGTTGAACAAACTCTGAACTTAAGTCTATGGACTGAAAAGAACAATGATAATGATTGACTGTCTTAATATTGGCTCTATTTGTTGTTTATGTAATTGCTATATAATGAGCAATTAGGGGAGGGAATGTTAGAGCCATATTCTATGTTAGTTTAAAACCTATTTAATTTCAATTATTATATTAATGAATTCCTAATTGATTTAAGGGATGTTTATGTTTTATTCTTATTTATTTAAATATTAGATTTATGTAGGATTAATCGAAGGTATAGCCTAATTAGAGGCAGCCGGCAGAGAGTGGGTGGGGTCACCAAGCCAGGTTAGGAACGAGGAAATGAGCCATTGACAGGGTGGAACAGGGGGAATCGAGACTGCTTTAGACCACACGCTCACGCTCACACTCACTTAGCTCATGCTCAACAAGTTGAATGAAATGTTCTGTGATAAGAAAGAAAATAAATCATCTGAAACGAGAAGCAAGACTCTTGAGTAGAATTGAACAGAGACGTGCGAGTAGGGACGGGGATCGTTAATATTTATTGATATCAATACCTTTATCGATACGCCTATCAATACTTTTATATTATTATTATTATATATTTTGAAGAAAATATTATTTTTGGTTTTAAAAAATCAAGTGTATACTATCTATGAAAAAAATATATAAATGTTCACAATGAAATGAATAATTGTATTTTAAATTAAATTAAATTTCTAATAAATATTGGCATCAGTAGTTTAAATATATATTTTAAAATGATGAGAGCACTAATAACTGTATTACTCGTGTTTCACGCCAAAAACTCAATTTCCCATTCCTTTACATTACACTTGAACACATCATTATAACCTAATAGTCGTTTTACTGAGCCATCCTGAACACATCATCACGCAGCACGTCTGAAAACTTTGTTTACTTTTTAAGCTAACTAGCTTGTATGCTGCCGATTACAACACGGATTTCACAATTGGATTACTATTTTTAACTGACGGGACAACAAGCTACACAGTCTGTGTGTGCGTTTACCGCTGGTACTTTGTGGATGATGAAGACGGGCCCGTCTGTGGTGCGGCGGCAGCAGCAGCAGGAGGAGGAGGAGGAGACAGAGTCTTTTCAATCCGGAGACAGTCGAAGGTACTGCATTTGGCCTTTATTTGATGCACAATGCTGATGTGCTTGCCCATTGAGGTTGTGTTCCCCCCTTTACAAGAAATGATTTTGCAACATAAGTTGCATTTGGCTTCTGCTTTATCTTCGAGCTTGGTAAAATAAAGCCAAACCATAGACCTTTTCGCCCGTTCAGCCATCCTCGCGAGCGAAGTTAACTGCCCGACTTCACTTGTTTTACTTTTAATACCTGTTTGCATATCATTCATAAACGTTGGCGGACATGCAGCAGTGATTGGTTTGATATGAATTAAATGCCGTGACGCGACTCGAGGGACACACAATTGCGTTACAGGACCTACAGGAGAAAAAAAACGACGAGACTCGATAGTGGTATCGATAAGCCCAAACGTTATTGATTTTCAGGTTTTGAAAAAAGTGGAACCGGGTCCTTGATAGAACCGGGTTTCGATCCCCATCCCTACGTGCGAGTCCAGTGAGCGATCCCCTGTACGGTGAAAAGTTTAAAACTAAGGTTAAGAACTGGCCACGACACAAGGTAAAAGAAAAAATATGTTAAACCCCTATCAGGGCTGTACAGTGCGACAGTTTTGATCGCATTTGCTTCTGAAATTGATCACATGCGATGATGAATACAAGTCCACTCGCACTAGTGCTAATGAGGAGAGGCTGTCTTTGAAACACAGAGGAGCGCTGCACAACACTGCTTAGAGGGCTCTACACTGCGGGTAAATGAGTCTTAGGCAAGTAAGTTATTGAGTCCACCCTCCACTTTGGCTGGTGAAAGATGTGTGCTCGGGATCTGTGCTCGTGCGGCGATTCTAGCGTCTAATAAACTTCACCAATGGTAATAACCGGAAGGACACCGCTCTCTGCTCTCTTTACATTAACACAGTTAAGTTAGCGCGTGTCCAAACAGAACATTTCCTGTGCGCCTTCACATTAAAAGCCTGTTGCTAGCCAAACGTGAGTTGACTTTTATTTTGAAGCCGGTAAGAACAGGAAGTTAGCGCTTTACAGCCCGGCAGTGCTCTAGCTTGAAAGGCAACTCATTCAGCTGCAGAGAGCAGTCAACAGTAGTCTATGTAAACCAAGTTTGAAATAACTTATTTCAAACTTTGTGTAAGTTACAAAATAAGCCACTGAAAAGCTACTCCCAACATATTCACAACAACCTATTTAATTTATCCTAAATTGTACCAATATGTATACTTATTTATTTATTTAATAGGCTACGTTTAATGTTTTAAAGTTCAGTTTTAATTAACAGAAGGACATTTTCTAAAAAAAATATATAATATATATATAATATAATAATTATATGTATATACAAAAAATATATAGATATAGATATTATTTTTATATTTTTATGGGGAGAAATAATTCTGAATCAGCAAAAAATTGCAATTGGCAGGTTAGATTCTTTTGTCTAAATTGCAATCAGTGCACCCCTATTCATTCTTCCATAATTATTACTGCACACACTAGGATATAATATTAATTGAGAATCTCAAATGAGACCAAGATGACATGCTTAAAGGTAATTAGAGCGAAATGTAAGGGTTAAGGTTATGCAAGTTTTCGATCATACTTTGTGTGCTACCAAATTTATTTTTTGTGCTACTGAATTTTTTTGATTGCTAGCACCAGTGCTACCACCTAAAAAAATAAGCGTACAGCCCTGCCTATGTTGAAGAAGTGCTTAGTACTATGCATAATAAAAGACATATGAACAAGACTAAACTAGTGTCAAGGCCCACAGATTATTGGTTCAAAAGTATATATTTCAAGAGCTGAGTAATCAGAACGTTAGAAAGCTGAATGTTCCATATTCCAGGTATGTTTCTGTAGTTATAATAAAACTGTCAGACCCCTCCACAAACATTCCCTTGTGAGACTTTCTGAATATACAGTTTTTACTTAGCCTGGTGCTACCAGACCATCGTACTTCATTTCATTTGTACAGAAGGTCTGGCAGTGCTTTAATTGGCAAACGTTCACTCATGGAGGTGGGTGTCTGTTAAAGTTTTGTAGTGTTTTCCAACATTTATGATATCAGTTTGAAAGCAGTTAAGGAAATAGGACTCTCGAGTGACCATGAGAGCAAGCAACCTTTGGGTTTGGCTGCTTGACTGCCCACAGCACATACAGGTCAGCACTCAGAACAGAATGACCTTTTAGGCCACAAACTGCAACAACAACTGTTGCAGACACAGCAAATATAGGAACATGATTGCAAGACTGCCTACGGATAGACTATCATCTGTTCTATTTAAAAGCACACTATTGCTAATAAGGCTTGATATGAGATCTGTCCCAGATACACACACACACTCACAAACACCCACACACCCTCACATACACACACACTCTCACACACACACACACATATACACACACACCCACATACACACACACACACACACACACACACACCCCCACACACATACACACACACTCTCACACACACACCCCCATCACACACACACACACTTGCACACACACACACATTCACACAGACACACACACATGCACACGTACACAGACACACACACACACCCAGACAGATAGTGTATTTAAGCCGAGGCCTTCACGAGATCAGGGCCTTGGCCTTTGCGCGTGTGCCCGAGGAGACGGCTGCTGTGGGGGTTCCCCCTTTACCCAAGTCCAGGATAGGCTAGGATAGGATAATTGAGGAAAGATCTGATCTATTGTAACGTATAAGATAATACCTGTGTTGAATAGTAGAAGTGTCTGCTAAGCTGTAACCGGATGTCAACCTTTGAATAAAGAACCCTGTTAGACCGATCTCCTACTCCTCCGTGTCTATCTTGAAGCCTGTTCAGATGTCTCCTCTCTCTCAAGTAATATCAAATGTAGTAAAACACAATGGCCCACTCGGCCACGGTCAACACCTCTTTGTTTTACTACATAAATGGCGTTGTCGGCAGGATGTTCCACTACATAAATGGCGTTGTCGTAACGGAAGGCCTTCAGAAGTTGCAGCAGACAGACAACGGCGGCATCTGGGTAATGTATTGTTGCCCTTTGTCACTACCTGTCATCTGTTGTTTTTCTTTGAAAGTCTGTTAAACTTGCGTGCTTTGTATAAAAAAAAAAAAAAAAGCAGAATCATAGACTGTCAGTATAAAATATCTGCTAGTCGCTATAACTGAATCTTGGCTTTTCTGTGGATTGTTAAGAAACTTGGTTTGTTGAAAAAGAAATGGTTGTGTTATTTTGGTTGGTTAGGCCACTCTTGCTGTCTTGTTCCGTGTTTTTGACATTCCATTTTGTAATGAATATCGCTGCAGCGTGATGAGCTTTCCCGTTGAGGAAGAGAAAAAAAATAAGAGTACTGAGATACCTGTCGATGAAGTTGGGGCCCTGTCCATGAGCACACGAACCTCTGACTGGTACAGAGAGATCCGTTTTTCCACGGTGGACATTACGTCAAGAAAGACATTATTACACCCGTAATGTCTTTAAAAATAAATAAATTCAATAATTCGGGAGAGAGACGTATGCTGTTCTAAAAGACAGTGTTACTGCGTCAGAGAACTTTCCAGTTAGAGTCTGGGATAGTTTTAACGTATTAAAAGTAAGCAGCATAAATCTGGTTCTTGTCTATCGAGATTTCAATTGATCGAGGTCTTCTCTCCATATAGACATTTACACAGAGTCTAGGACGTAGATTACCGACAGATGAAGGGTTGCGCTTTAAATGTGATTAAAAATAAAATATTAAGAGTTGAAAATTAAAAAGAATAATTTAATTTGAGAAAGGAATAACAAGAAAAACTAATGTAATGCTGTTTGTTGCGTTGATTTTGTATTATGATACAGTTGGTTGTGTTGCTTATTGTTGGAGCAAAAGAGTGGCTTCTGAATTTGTGTGTTGAGCCTGAAAATTTCTGTGGCATGGTTGCCAGATTAAAGGACAGAGCAGTCAAAAGTGTTGATTTCATCGTGTTGGGAAGGGGGACCGAAAACCCCTTGGCAGTGTTGTCTCCTCGTTAAAGAACCCCCCCTCCCTTTCCCTCTCGCCTGCCAAGCTGAAATTGGTGGAGTGCCACACAGTGCAGGCAGGGCTATTTATAGCGGCCTGCAGCTGAGGGGGAGAGAGTGTACAGTTTGCTCTGACTTTCATTTTAAAATCTGTAAGAAAGCATTAGAGTAAATAAATTGATTAGGAAATGAAATCTAATGGTACATTCTGTTGATTTGGCTTAACATAAGAATTGGGTTGTACTAAAAATATAATATAATAATCTTAGTTAAATTGCCTGTGTTTTTAAGACACTGGAAATATGGTAAAATAAAACATCTAAGTTATATTGCCTGTGCCCTTAAGACACTGGAGTTTTGATATAATAAAAATTAAGCGGTGACATGTGTTTAGTAAAGATAAAACTAAGAAAGGATATGGCTTTATTAAACTGTGTGAGTACAGGTGTGAAGTGAACTAAGTTAGTATAAGTAAAACTGTGAAAATTACCTTACAGGAGTTTCAGTGATATACGGAAAATAGAGACAGTGGAGTTCTTTCCACTGATATGTAACCATTTGTTTCTCAATTGGGATTTGAAAGCTGTTAAAAGCGTTAAATTGCATTGTCACCTGATATTTGAAACATAGTTCTCTGAAACATGTGTGAGTGACGTGAGTGTACGTTTTTCATGTGATTGAAAGAGGATGAAAATGTCTGTTTTGTTTGTGAAAAATGTTCAGTGTTGAAGTTTAAGTAAAAATGATCTCTTAAATCTAGTAAGAATCATTGAAGTGTGATTGGCCACATTTATTTCCAAAAAAACCAGAACAGAATCATTGATGTTTTTAGAAAAGGGTTAGACCTGTTGAGATTAACTAAAAAGAATTAAGTTAATAAGTGACTTTAATTAAGTTTTACATCTGAGTAGGCTAAAAAGCATGCTCTAAATTACAGTAAACAACAGTAAATCCTGTGGGTTTTGGGGTAAGTAATAAAATCTTTTGGATAATATCGTGATTAAATTAAAGATTTTTGTGAGCAACATTTTTGAAGGTTTGAGAATCCCTTGGTTCTATGATAAATGTGTAACATTTCTTTTTTCTCTTCTAGAAGCTGTTTAACTGAGAGTGCACTGGAAGAAACGATTACAGTGCACTGCAATGTAAAGGTTTAGCATTTGGGTTGAAGAGGTAGATAAACAAATAAATCCCCTTTCTGGATAGTGAGATTTACTAGTGATAAGGACTATCTAAAGATTATCTAAAGTCTATACTAAGAGAAATTATTATGCTTGCAATTGGTTTTGGGGCACTAAAAATTGGAGGTTGTCACAGGTCACAGTACTTTTTCTCTGACCAGAAAGAAAATAAAATAAAAATTTATATAATAACAAGAAAAAAAGAAAAAAAGTATAAAGAGAAGAAAACGGAGTTGCCTGGAAAAGACAATTTACAAAAAAATATAATAAAAACAAATGGACGGAGATGCAAAGAAGACACTTAGCCTGCTCTGCTCAGCTCAGAGCAGTTTCCAGTTTCAGTATGGTCTGAAGCCAACAAGCCCAAGGAGAAATGCATACCGGCAGAGAACGCTCTGCCAATGCCAGAGTGAACTACAAAGATGGAGGCGTGTATGCACGTGGCTAAGTAACACCGTGCCAAAAGTGACATTCAATGCCCTGTGTGGGGACTACAGGATGAAAGGAATACAAGGATGGCAAGTAACATGTGCCATAATGACATTGCTGACTTCTGCCTTGTGTTATAGGAAAGAAAGAGACACTGAAGGAGCCGATGAGATGGTTTCCTTTGCTTCTGAACTGAAAAAGTGGACATTCCATCTGTAAAAGGAGGGTGGAATCAACTGTCCACTTAAAAAAGTGCAAGTACTTAAATTGTGAAAATTTTCTGATTAATGGTGTTTCCCCTAAATTTAGATTTGTGCAAGCAATTGGATAGGTCTGGTTTTGGACATAAACTAATCTAGTTATGCCTTTAAGACAACATAAGATTTTGTAAAGAAAAGAGATGTAGGATTTAAAAGGTTAAAGGACTATTTTGATAACTAATAGTTTTCCCCTTTTATGCATTGAAGAAAAGCAGGGTGAGGGTTATTTCCAAATAAAAAATACAACTAGTGTTTACCGTTTTCAAATCAATAAAAGATTGTGTTGTTGCTTTCTCAGCCAAAAAGAAAGAAAGCATGACCAGAGATTATCACTTTAATTTTAAAATTAAATATTCCCAAGAAAGGAAGTTTAAAGATAACAAAGTGAATAAAGTTAAAAAGAAGTAGATATTCCCAAGTGAAGAGGTGTTAAAAATATTGAGAAATAGTTGTTGATTTAGTAGAATTTTGAACCAATCTTATTCTCACACTTTCAGGGATACCTGACTTTTTTGAAGGGGTTGCTTTGTACATTTTACCGATTCAAGAAATTGGATTTTTTGAATAAGGGTTTAGCATTCTAAATTTATAAACCGTTTTGGGGTTTTGTTGATAAGAGGGCTGGGAGAAAGCCACATGTTTGTTTGTTCCTGTTGAAATACAATTGCTCACACAAAGTGAGAATCTCATTTTTAGCTGAATTTTTAACTTAATATGCTTCTTTTGTGTTTCAAATGAGAATTTGAAAAAGGAGGGAGAGGGTTAAGGAAGCATATTGATTAAGAAAAATAGAAGTACATGTTAAAGAGTTTAAGAAAGCACATTAATTAAACATAATATAAGTAAATGTTAAAGAAAGGTAATAAGCACAATATTATGAGAAGCCCACATACAGAAAGCACTATACAAACAAAGTAAGTTTAAAAAGAGAGAATGATCAAAATACTTAATATCCATTTAAGTTAATAAGTAAATTATAAGTAATTTATTTAGGGTTCAGGATCAATACTCTATTAAAATAAAGTAAGAACAAAACATACTTGTAGTGTTGTTGTTAATGTCATAATCCATAGCTGTTCCAAAAAGTGTTACTGCACAGTTGACATCAAGTGTGATTAGATTACACGTATGTGTATTGATACAGTAAACCTAGGTTACAAAATTAAGTAAGACAAACACAAACTCCCCATAACTAAGAGGTTATTTAGAAGTTTGTGTCAGGTAGGATTCTTTCCCTATCTTTCTCTTTCTCTGTCTATATCTCTCTTCTCTGATGGCCTCGATGAAAGAACTAGGTACAGAATCCTGCTGTGAACAATTGGGGAAATATCGTGCTGAAATCTGATGCTAAGCTACGCTCTCAACTCGAGCTATCAGCGTGATGTCACTGCCGTGTCCAAGTCGTGATGTCACAGGACAACTGACAGCCGAAACCGAGAGGGGGTCGCTTTCGCAACTACACAGCCCAACCCAATCCCAGCCAGAAACCAGGGGTCGTCAACTCGTCCCATCCAGCTTGTCCAGACAACTTCACAACCAGCGAGGAGGGTGCCACCTGTCGGCCTGGAGGAGCAACTCGACACCGGTCGACGAGAAGTGCCTTCCAACAGAGAATCGAGATGCAGTCGTCAATGTCGTCATCTGGAAATTCGAGAGGGGTTCGCTCTCGTCTCCCCTTCACAACGGATCCAGTTGCAGTCATCAATACCCAGCTAAGGCACCAATGCATGGGTGCACTGGGTTTCCCCACAGCCTCCCCATAGTTGAAATGGGGGGGGGCTGTTGCGTTGTGCTTTTCTGCACAGAAAGAATTGCCTGTTTAAGCAATTCTAAAAGTATGCTCGTGTCGTTTCTCGCAAGTGCGCGGGTATTTGCGGGACTGGACAATGGTCCGAAGAACGAAGACTGAAAGACAATTGTGAAAGTCATAATATGCTGTTCAATTATTGTTATTGTTGTTGAATTTAAGAGGGTCTAATAGGGTTTATTAAGTTCATACTATATAGTTAACAGTGGCCACTGTAGTTTTGTTTTGTCAAAGTTTATCATTTTTGATTTGTGATTTTTAAAGGGTTTAAAGGTTGTGCATTCTTCATGCTTTAAGGGTTAAATGTTGGAATTCGTTTGTGCACCGCATTTTTGCGATGCAAGGAGGGATATGTAGTGTTTTCCAACATTTATGATATCAGTTTGAAAGCAGTTAAGGAAATAGGACTCTCGAGTGACCATGAGAGCAAGCAACCTTTGGGTTTGGCTGCTTGACTGCCCACAGCACATACAGGTCAGCACTCAGAACAGAATGACCTTTTAGGCCACAAACTGCAACAACAACTGTTGCAGACACAGCAAATATAGGAACATGATTGCAAGACTGCCTACGGATAGACTATCATCTGTTCTATTTAAAAGCACACTATTGCTAATAAGGCTTGATATGAGATCTGTCCCAGATACACACACACACTCACAAACACCCACACACCCTCACATACACACACACTCTCACACACACACACACATATACACACACACCCACATACACACACACACACACACACCCCCACACACATACACACACACTCTCACACACACACCCCCATCACACACACACACACTTGCACACACACACACATTCACACAGACACACACACATGCACACGTACACAGACACACACACACACCCAGACAGATAGTGTATTTAAGCCGAGGCCTTCACGAGATCAGGGCCTTGGCCTTTGCGCGTGTGCCCGAGGAGACGGCTGCTGTGGGGGTTCCCCCTTTACCCAAGTCCAGGATAGGCTAGGATAGGATAATTGAGGAAAGATCTGATCTATTGTAACGTATAAGATAATACCTGTGTTGAATAGTAGAAGTGTCTGCTAAGCTGTAACCGGATGTCAACCTTTGAATAAAGAACCCTGTTAGACCGATCTCCTACTCCTCCGTGTCTATCTTGAAGCCTGTTCAGATGTCTCCTCTCTCTCAAGTAATATCAAATGTAGTAAAACACAATGGCCCACTCGGCCACGGTCAACACCTCTTTGTTTTACTACAGTTTAAAACTATTGGATCTGCCCAGTGCCACTCTGGATTAGCCAACCAATCGCATAACGTTTGGTCGTCACGTGTGTCATGAGCCGGCTTCTGGCAACTGAAACTGGAGCGCGACTTCGACGTCATCGTTCTCAGCCACTCGCTCTGTTCGCTGATTGGACCGGCTGTCGAATCTCCAGCAAAACTGGGAAATGGGCTTTACACCCAGACTGACTACTGAAGGGAAAATATAATTTGGCCGGAAGTAGGCGGGCGGGCGGAGCCAGGCTAGTTTTTACTCTGCCCCTTCCCCCGAATGGCAACTGAATGCAGGGTGAGACCATATCATGTTTCACCTTTTGTTGAGGGGTCAGAGTGGCCTCAGAGAGTTTATATATCTCAATATTGTTTTTGGATACGTACTTTAGGCCAGTGATTTTCAACCTGTGTGCCGCGGCACACTAGTGTGCCGTGAGGGATCGTCAGGTGTGCCGTGGGAAATTATCTAATATCACCTAATTAACCTTTGTTGTGCGTCTTTGTGTGATGAAATAGGAGCGGAACATAAAGTCTTATTGCTCCACACGGAGGTCCGGTGGCTGTCGCGCGGCACAGTGCTGGCCCGTGTGTATGAGCTGCGAGAGGAACTTAAAGCTTTTCTGACAAACGAGAGGTCCGATTACTCAAAGCTGCTTGCAAGTGATGAGTGGTGTGCAAAGCTGCAGGGCTCCAGACTGCGACCAAATGCTCGCATTTTGCGACAATTTTTGAGACAGTGCGAGTACTATTTTCAACTAGGGGCATGCGCACGACCGGGAAATTCGCCGACATATCTTTTCATTATTATTATTACATCCATTATTAGTGCTTTGTGTTTGAGAGAGAGAGAGAGAGCAGTCCGCGACTGATCAGTGAAACGATCAACAACTGGATCACGTGACTAACTCTCATCTCAGTGTCCTCACCTCGTTAACATCCCAGATAGCAGCTGACTCTGGGCCATAATAAAACTGTCAGACCCCTCCACAAACATTCCCTTTTGAGACTTTCTGAATACTGTTTTTACTCTGCCCCTTCCCCCGAATGGCAACTGAATGCAGAGTGAGACCATATCATGTTTCACCTTTTGTTGAGGGGTCAGAATGGCCTCAGAGAGTTTATATATCTCAATATTGTTTTTGGATACATACTTTAAGGACTCAGCCGATTTATTAAACCAATTTACATTTTGGAATGACACTTTTAACTGAGAAAAAAATATTTGCAAACAAAAACAAACTTTAAATTCCAGGAGTTTTTGAAGGCCCTCCCCCCATTGGGCCCTTAGATAGTTTCTCCCATTGTCCCTTGACCACTTGATGCCCGGCTTTCACACAAACTCACAACTTCCCCAGAGAGACTTCCCACTGCTGCTTCACCCTTCTGACACTCCACACTGAAGGTGAGTTTGACTTAAACATATTTGATTTGATTGAAATTCATTTTAAACATGTAAAAGAAAACAGAAATTATCATACAGAAAATAATGATGTTACACAACATAGAAGATACATGTTAGTTAGATACATGAGTGACAACCACTTGATAATTGTAACAACATGTTGGAAAAAGAGTGGAAAGAAATGTAGTACTACCATGTAAACATCTGGTCAATGATTGACTCCTTTATGATTTTCTCTACTTACGACATCTATTACAGCATGTCCGTCCTGGGAGAGGGATCCCTTACTTTGTCGACTCTCCCTGAGGTTTCTCAATTTTTTAATCCTGTTAAAGGTTTTTTTACTGGGAGTTTTTTCTCAGCCGAGCTAAGGGTGTAAGGGCAGGGTGTCGTACTGTATGAATGTAAAGCCCACTGAGGCAAATGTCTATTTGTGATATTGGGCTATACAAATACAATTGATTTGATTTTGATTTGATTAAGAAGTTAACACTTCTTTAATCCCACCCCTTCTCAGTAACTCATTTAAATTAACCTTCCGTAATCATCATCAGAAACTTAAACATGACTTAAAGTGAAAATCATAGAAGTTACAAGAGGGGCTAGTGGAGCCACAACTGACTGTGCTTTCATGAAGGCTCAGAGCTTCTTCCCAGAGGCTCTGAGGCTCATGAGCTCTGTTAAGTTACTTAATTAGTCAATGCTTACATTGAAATTTGTCTTTCCGCATATCCCCTCTAAAGTTCCCACACTCCAGAGGGGGTCAGAGCACAGGGTCAGCCATAGTACAGCGCCGCTGGAGCAGTTTGGGGTTTAAGTGTCTTGCTCAAGGACACGATGGTAGAGATGGTGGGCACTGTAGACGTAATACCAGCCACCACTAGTTTTACTGCTAACACCCTCCTGTTATTCTAGTTTGTAATTTATTTATTCTTACTGTTACTTTAAATCTGTCACTATGGTACGCTGCTGGACCTGAGTCACACATTTAATTCCTTTCATGTGCAAACATCTATTGAATAATACTAAATAAACCTTGAACATTTCTGTCTGCTTTGTTTTCAGCTGCACAGACAAAATGGCTTCCAGATCAGAGGAGGATCTCAGCTGTCCGGTCTGTTGTGAAGTGTTTAGAGATCCTGTTCTTCTGCCATGTGGCCACAGCTTCTGTAAAGAATGTCTGACTAACTGGTGGAGAGTGAAACAAGAACGTGAGTGTCCCGTTTGTCGGACAGCTTTGTCAATGGATGAACCTCCACGTAACCTGGTGTTAAAGAACCTGTGTGAGGCCTTCTTACTGGAGAGAGATCAGAAAGCTTCAGAGGCTCTCTGCCCTCTGCACTCTGAGAAACTCAAACTCTTTTGTCTGGACCATCAGCAGCCAATTTGTTGTATCTGCATAGATTCAGATGAACACAGGGACCACAGATTCAGACCCATCGATGAAGCTGAACAACAGCATAGGAAGGAACTTCAGGAAACTCTGGAGCCCTTAGAGGAGAAGATAAATCTTTCTGTAGAAGTTAAAAGGAGGTGTTATCAAACAACAAATCACATAAAGCTCCAGGTCGAACGCACAAAGGCGCAGATTAAGGATCAGTTTAAGAAGCTTCACCAGTTTCTAGAAGACGAGGAGAAAGCCAGGTGGGCTGCACTGAGGGAGGAAGAGGAGCAGAAGAGTCAGATGATGAAGGAGAATATTGAGGCTCTGACGAGAGATATAGCAGCTCTTTTAGAAACAGTCAGAGCCACAGAGGAGCAGCTGGCAGACGTCTTATTCCTGCTCAACTACAAGGCTGCAGTGGAAAGAGTCCAGCAGTGCTTGACTCTTCCACTGGATGATCCACAGTTGCTCTCAGGAGCTCTGATAGACGAGCCCAAACACCTGGGCAACCTGACCTTCAACATCTGGAACAAGATGAAGGACATGGTCTCCTACACTCCTCTGGTTCTGGACCCAAACACTGCTCATCCATGGCTCGTCCTGTCTAAAGATCTGACCAGTGTTAGAGGAGGAGAGAAACAGCAGCTTCCTGATAATCCAGAGAGGTTTGATAAGGAGGTCTCTGTCCTGAGCTCTGAGGGCTTTAACTCGGGGACTCACAGCTGGGACGTCCTGGTTGGAGACAGTACAGCCTGGTTACTGGGTGTGTTAGTAGAGTCTGCCGAGAGGAAGGGACGCGAATGGTCTGGATTCTGGGGACTAGGGTTCAATGAAGGTGAATATACTGCACGGTCACCACTAGGTCCAGACACTGTTATCAAAGTGCAGAAGAAGTTCCAGAAGATCAGAGTGAATCTGGACTGGAAAAAAGCGAAAACTGTCCTTCTCTGATCCTGATACTAACACACACATACACACCTTCACACACACTTTCACTGAGAGGATGTTTCCATTGATTTTCAGTGGGGATGATAACGTGCCTCTCAAGTTCCCCCCAGTGAAGGTTGGTGATCTGCGTGAGCGTAACGGAGCCTTTGAAGTTGTGCGTGCACGGCGCCGAAGCGTAGTTGTGCCTGCTCCTTTGTAGGTATTCTCGATATCCTTGATGAGCTTCTCCTTGTCCATTGGTTCAGAATCTTAAAAAAATTCAAATCAGTTGACTCCAGGCTTCGAAGTTCGCACATTATGACGTTTGGTTGCTGTAGTTACCTGAATCTAACGTCAACAATGGGGGGGGGGGGTAATTCTGATGTTTTACCAGATTTTCTTTTTTAAGAATATTTTTTGGGAATTTTTTCTTTATAAAACAGATTTGGAGAGACAAAGTTGAAATGGGGCAAAGATGGGAAAGAAATGCAGAGAACGACCCAGGCTGGATTGTAACCCGGGTCTGCTGTGAAGAGTACTGAGCCTGTATCTAACCACTACACCACAAGCGTCCCCCTTTACTGGATGTGTTAATGATGATTTGGTGTCTGAGTTCCTGTCTCTCTGTTTTATGCTGAATTGACGCAGAGGTGCCAGTGGAAACACACACAATGACTGTAGTGAAATCAAGCACGCATCTAGTTGAATGTGGGGGTGACAGTGAAACAGAGGAGTAATAGATAAGGAGGATTATCATATTTTTGGTGAAAGTTTTTTGCTTAAAAAAGGTAACAATCTCTCAATTTAACTTTTTAGGCTGCACCTCCTGCTGCCTCATTATTCCAAATAACTGTTTATTTTAGTTTGCGTACAGTTATTTACTGTTTTTATTGTCTTTTTCTTGCTATGGTCGACTTTTCACATTTTGTACATTAGTATTGTTAGGTTTGATACATGTTAAGATTTTGTTGATTTTGATTTATTCTGACTTATGTACGTGAAAGCTGATGATTCATATGAAAGGGGTAGGATTAAATAAGTGTATACTTCTTCCTGCTCCTTTTCGGGCATGTCACATCAATACAGATCATTTGTTTTCTTTTTTTTTCTTTTTGTGAAGTCTTTTAAACATAAATTTTGTTTGTTGTATTTTTGTGCTTTTCATTTAGTTTTGTATTGTTTTTGGTATGTCTGAAATAAAAAAAAATGAAATGATTCAAATAAAGTTTAAAAAAAAATGTTTAATAATAACATAGTTTCAGCGACTGATCATTGTTGAAATCCAATTTTTGATTCTAGTAAAATCAAAGTCTAATGACATATATATAATTTTTTATTTGTTTTAAAACAACAAATTAACAGTTTAAACAGCTCTCTTTTTCAATTCAAAAGCCATCTTGCCAAACTAAAGTAGAATCATCAGAAGGACCTGAGAAGTCCAAAAAACTGTTTGTCCAAGTGAGCGTAATAATATAGCAAATTGTATAGATTGCATAAGAGACTATAAAGGAACACAGGAAGCTAATATAATAAATATGAATTATTGAGCTTTGAAAAAGGGGTAGGATTAAAAAAATGTATACTTCTTCCAGCTCCTTTTCAGGCATATACATTCAATATGTAATCTATTTATTTTTATTAAATTTTTTTGTGAAATAATTTGAACATAATTTTTTGTATTTTCATCTATTTCATTATGTTTTCTAATGTTGATATGTCTAAAATAAATTGAATCAATCAATCAAGCGTAGATGCGATTCAGCAGCTAGATAATGGCATACTCAACTCCCAAACAAGCCTGTGAGATGTGGCAAATTAAATAAGATAAGATATCTTCTTTATATGTTACTGTACAGTCACCTATACAACAACATTAGGAGTGCCAACTGAAAGTGCATTAGACATAACAACAAGATAAGTTGAAGTTACTTTAGGACAGGAACAAGGTAGGTGGAGTCAGCGATTCTGGGGAATGCTTGTTGTCAAAATCAGAGAACATCTCCTCCCTATAACTTTCCTGTGTGCTGTGTGTGCACTGAATAGAAAAATGTGTTGTCAATAAACAGCCTAGGCGCTGTAAACTGGTATGTGAACTAAGGAATTGTAAAAAAAAAGAAAAAGAAAAGTGTGCCCAAAGTAGCTAGCAACATGTCCGATTACAGTGCCCTGGCCTTGTATTAACACCAGATTTTTATTCAGCGCACACAGTACACGCAAGTAAGTGGATTGTGAGGAGATATTCACTGATTTTGGCAACAAGCGTTCTCCAGAATCACTGAATCCACCTTTTAAGCCTCAAACTCATGCTGATCATGCAGTTAAGCCCTTCACAAAGCTGGACAGTTCAGGCTTTAGGCCTTATCCCCCCCCCCCCTGGACTGACACCACATGAGCCTGAGTGGAGTTTTCTCTACACTTTACAAAATGTATTTGTATAGCACTTTTCTTAGAACCAAATGTAACGCAAACCCTGTGTTCCAGTCCCCATACTATCTACTGTTTAGTTTGGTAGAAAAAAAGATTTAGGATGTCCCGATTTATGTGGATAGAAATACCCCGATGTCTACTACACTCGACAGAGATTTTTAATGTCGAAAACCGCATGCTGTTTGGTCAATTTTGACCCACAATCCAGTGCGCACCTGAAGTGACGTCACATCAACGGAGCCTCTATATGAAAACAACCACTGATGATCAGTGCACAATGTTATGATGAAATAAATAAGTAAAATGATCTCCCAAGTGTAGCATACTGCATCCTAACTAGACTATGTTTATGATCAGATGTAGTAGAGAAAAAAGTAGAGGAGGAAGCTGGAATATAAACTAAAGCATGAGAGTGGTTTGGAGAACATCACTGGTTTCAGAACAACAGAGGAGCTGAATGCAACATGGGTCAGTAAACTAAACTCAATCTGTTTCTCATTAGATTTTGAAACATCGGCTGCTGCTCGTTACCTGGCTTTTCTATTGTCTCCACTGCCCCTCCGTCCTCCTAACATCCTACTGTAATGGCCCGACTTAGCCCTCCTGTGGAGAGTGTGTGTGTGTGTCTGTCTGTGTGTGTCTCTCTCTACTCAGCCCTCCTGTGGATCCCAGTCTATAGTCTCCTGGCTGACAACTCCATCCCTCCCCCTCCTGTTATCTCTGCAGTGTTCTTCACAGCTGTGAGAAGACTTAATCTGCGCTCCAAATCACACACACTCTTTCTTTTTACTACACTACATACTAAAGTACAGAAGAGTTTTAGGGCCACGGGAGAGAAAAAAAATCATATAAGGAAGTTTTTTTTTCATTATGTTGAGAAATGTCAGGAATAAAGATGAATACTCCAAAATGCTATTGGAGTTAGTGGGGCATTTATGTATTTTCAGCATACTACAATTGACGTGCATGTATTGGGACATCCTAAATCTTTTTCTGGCATAATAAATAGTAGGGAAGTATGGGGATTGGAACGCAGGGCAAGTGTTACATTTGCTTGTATGAAAAGTGCTGTACAAATAAAGTTTGATTGATTTCAGACAGCTGATGAGACTCCACTCAAGCCCATGTGGAGTCAGCCTCAGGGGGTTTGAGGAGGCAGAGCACAGGACAGTGGTGGACAACTTTTGTCACATTAATCATTCTAGTGAGGTCTAAGTATTATTATAAATAAAATAAAATCTAATCTAATAATTTTTATTTGTATAGCCCAATATCACAAATAGACATTTGCCTCTGTGGGCTTTACATTCCATACAGTACGACACCCTGAACTTACACCCTTAGCTCGGCTGAGAAAAAACTCACAGCAAAAAACCCTTCATCGGAATTGAACAAATTGAGAAACCTCAGGGAAAGTCGACAGAGTAAGGGATCCCTCTCCCAGGACGGACATACTGCCATAGATTTTTTTTTTTTTTTTTTTAACCTTTATTTCTACAGGAAAATCCCATTGAGACCGGAGACTCTTTTTCAAGGGAGACCTGTTCCCATTCCCACGTTACCATTCACACACACATTCATATACCGATAGAAGGCTAACTATCGAACATTCACACAAGGCAAGGTGGGTGAAGTGTCTTGCCCAAGGACACAACAACCATGACACAAGTGGCAGGATGGGGATTGAACCTCCAACCCTTTGATAATCAGCCGACCCGCTCTACCAACTGAGACACAGTAGCCCCAGATGTCATGAGTAATGAGTAGAGAAAAATCAAGATCAGGTGCTGCCAGAGGGGGGACCGGATCCACACCGTCTCGTCTCCACCAGGGAAAACAAACAGACAACCAATGAGCGAAGCAAAATGAACTTAAAGATTGAACAGGCATGCGAGTAGAAAGAGTACTATCCTGCTGGACGGTGATATAATTTAAAATTACATGAGAGGTTGTGCTTTGACATCATTTGAGCTATTCCGTGACGCTTGGACTAGAACAATTTCAAACATTTCTATCCAGCACAGTCTGAAAGCGTTGGCAGTTACTTTATTCAAACTGGACAGAAATTAAATTAAAACAGAAACTGTACAAAACTAACCAACACTTGTTTGGTCAAAGAAAACACACTTTGTACAACTGAGTTAAATGTAAATATTGTGATATTCTCTAAATGCTATTTTCCTCTTGATCGCTGCCGTCACCGGGCCGCCACTAACGTTAGCTTTTTTAGCTCGCAGGCTATTCGTTTATCGGACCCAGCTCGTTAAAGCATCAATATCAGATGATAAAGATACCACATCCATCCGCAAATAGATAACAGGCAGACTGAGTCCACCGCCGGTTTGTGCACTGTGAAAATAGGGTTATCCAACAGCTCATCATTTGTGACATATTCGTCAGACCTTCATATCCCTTTAAAGACCTACTTCACCGGTTTGAATATGAAGGTGTATTGAATTCTGAGATCCTATGTAGTATAAATGTGCGATTTTTTTTTTTTTTAAATCGGTTCATCCTAGCCTGAGAAAAGGCAGTTTTTTTAACCCTATATTTCTCCTTCTCGTGACATCACAGAAAGAGAAATATAGGGTTAAAAAACACTCTTTCTGCCTTTTCTCAGGCTAGGATGAACCGATTTCAATTTTTTTTGCACATTTATACTACATAGGATCTCAGAATTCAATACACCTTCATATTCAAACCGGTGAAGTAGGCCTTTAAGTAGTTAGTCATTAAAGCAAAAGCATACTTACCTTTATCTTGCTTCTTATTATATTCTGTCTTCTTAGCAGCAGAGGAATATGTCCTTTTTTGCAGCATTCCTTCTACCTTTTTACAGACGCGCCAGTGAAGTACCGTAACATTACTTTCTGAGTGTGGATGCGTGACACAGTGAGCGCGGATGTGAACATGACATCAGTTCACTCAGATTAATTGATAAAAAAACATTATTTAAAGGTGCAGTGTGTAATATGACATCATCAAGTAAGTTCTAGAAAGTTCTAGAATGCAACGCTCCCTTGGTAACCCCAACCCTTTAGAATAATAACAGAAGCTACAGTGGCCTTCAAGGACAAGAACAATTCTACATTTTAAACAATGCACCTGATGACATTCCAACTACGACACTTTCAAGATGGCGGCACTAGGCCTTGGTCCAAAATATGCAGAAATATGGACATATATGAGACTCTTTCTAAGGGAACAAAATAATAATTAAAAAAAAAATGTTCAGCTATTATGCACTAAATCAAATGTACTTATGGATATTATAATTACTTTCTACAAAATCTGCCTGGAAATAAAACCCAAAATTCTACACACTGCAGGTTTAAAAGGTGGAGTCAGAGATTCAAAAGAAAAATGCTTGTTGTCTGTCCAAATCTGTCACTATCTCCTCGTTATCTGCTACCTGTCTTTAGAAGATTGTGACCGAGAGATATTCACTGATTTTGACAACAAAAATTGAAAACATGTGTCTTCCAGAATCTCTAACTACACCTTTAACTATCCAGACCCTCACATTGTATTGCTTTGTTGTATGATTATTTAGATTTGCACAATATAACATAACAAACATTAACCAGTTTAAAATAAAATACAAAGAATTGATGTTCACATGGTACAGGGATGAAGTTTAACATAGTGTATATGTTTACATGTATGTATATTTGTATATATTTGACGGTATTTATATAATATTGAATGTTTAATTAGATATTATTATTATTATAAGATTACTTGACAATATTATTAGATAAATACGACGATATTATTAGATAAATATGCAATTGGTAACAAATTGTATCATATTGAAAACTAATATATATTAATATGTATTATTATTTTTCAATTATTATTATATCACTAATAAGGAAGCCAATAGTTATATATATATATATATATATATAATATATATATATATATATATATATATATTATATATATATTATATATAATATATATATATATATATATATATATATATATATATATATATATATATATATATATATATATATATATATATATATATATATATATATATATATATATATATATATATATATATATATATAATATATAATATATATATATATATATATATATATATATATATATATATATATATATATATATATATATATATATATATAATATAATATATATATATATATACACATCAGGGAGAAGGGGTGAGATTAAATAAGTTTTCTTCTTCTCAGCCCTATTCGAACAGGTAAAGCAAGTGTAAGAGTTTATTTTCATTTGTGGTTTTCATTGTGTGTAAATATTACTTTACTATAACTGTCCACTTGTTTAATTTATTTTATTGTTTATTATTGCTTTTTAATTTTTTATTATTTACTTGTTCGAAATAAAAACATTTTCAATTCAATTCAATTCAATATAACATCAAATATCAAACCCGCTCAACTGAAATGCTTATGTTATATGTTCCATATGCCCGGTCTGACCTTGGTAAGACTGCTTTTAGCCACAGTGCCCCTCACTCCTGGAACAGCCTACAACATACAATTAAAATAAATACACTCATAACTGTTAACCAATTTAAATGTATTATTTTGAATCAGCCCCTCTACACTTGTAACTGTTTTAATTAGGCTATTGTTCTGCTTCATTCAATTGATCTGAATGTTTTAATTGTTGTTGTCTCTTTGTAAGCTTGTTGTGTATTCTCATTGTATATTGTGTATCTGTAATTCTCGACGTCATTGTAAAAGAGGGTAACCCTCAATTGATCTTTCGAGAATAAATAAAGGAAAATGAAAACGAAATGAATCACACATACAAAGAAAAACGCAACATGCATAGAGAGATAAATACAGTGCTCTTGGGCTCCCCCTAGTGGTCGTGGGGAACTAAGCAACTGCTTTCACGTCTCTTTCAAATCTTCCTTATTTACTGTACTTGGGTTCTATAATCACAAATGCATAGCAGCTTTATAACTGAAACAAGAATCATATATGAGCCCACAATTTCTCTCTCACACTCACGCACACACACAGACATACACACACACACACACACACACACACACACACACACACACACACACACACACACACACACACACACACACACACACACACACACACACGTGCCTAAAACTGTAATGGTTGTTTCACTTGTTTGCACAGGCAACACAGAAAAGGGAAAAGTATTCAGTACTCACAAATCCAGTTAGTATTCCAAAAGGTAGAAGAGGTACTGGCACAGTGCATTGTGCTATTCTCTCTCTCTCTCTCTCTCTCCCTCTCTTTCTTAGTCACAAATGTTCATCTCCTGAATCAGAAAAATCTTCTTAGAAACAAGTCCACACTAGAGCCCGACCGATTGATCTGTCAATTTTATCAACCTATTTTAGCTCTTTCATCAACCTCTATCTGAAAATAATAATCATTGGCCAAAACGTAACCAATAGTCTGCGTCTATTGGTTTAATAGTGGCTAATTGTCTTTATTCCTGATTTATTATGAACGATATGTAAACTTGCAGGACACTAGCAAAAATGATCGGGTGGGAGAGAGGACACGGTTTTGGGTCCCTCGGCCAAAAAATCTCACTCCAAACTTTTGGTGAAACTTGGCACCCCTAGACGCAGATGTTAACACTTTAATTTTTCCTAATAAAGTGAATGGAATTGTTTTTATTTATTTTTGTTATTATCTTTTACTTCAAAATAATGTCATAAGATATTGTACGATATGATATTCATAGATGTGAATATAAAGCAATATAAATATTCATCTTAAAATACAGTAAACTCAGTGGCATGTTTTGCTGTAGTATTACAAAGTAGTTTGAACTAGCTAGGTATGCTTTAAAAATAGCTTCTTCACTAACACTGTCGATATATCAGCAAAGAAACAAGTCCATACTCCATTTTATCACACCCTAGCAAAAGTCAAAAACCTGTCCCACCCATTGAAGTTGCAAAGTTATCTGTATGGGAAAAAAAAATCGTAATTTCGTTGTACACCCTGTATAATGACAATACAGATTAATCCCTCCATCAAAGCAGAGCTAACGGTTATTATGCTAACGCTAATTAGCTTAATACCATTGTTTGTTAAGTAGCTAGCCACAACATTTAGTCATAATGATGAAAGAAAACCACATATAAACTCATATTTACCTCTGGCATATCACAGCAGTCCAACCCACAGGATAAATGGTCGGCAGACACTTAGCCATGAACGACATTGGTCTTGTTTCAAACTGTTAACTTTTATCACAACAGTGATAATTTGCTTCTAAAAATCATCGATCGCCCGGGACATAAAAGAGAGATAATTTTGGCTAGACCCCCGTTCCCAACACACACACACACGGGAATTAAATTGGATTGGCTGTCAGAATTCAAACAACCCAATCAAATCAAAGAAAAAACAAAAACACAGACATTTTACAAAGCTATCAAAAGTAGGTTGTAATAGTAATGCTGAATAAACGTGCGGCCATTTACATACGAAAGAAATATAAACCTGAAACATTATAGCTGTCAGAAAATAAGTGCGGTAACTCGTTCATTTTGAAAACAATCATGTATACTTGTATAGCTGCTTGTTTTTTTTAATGAATAAATTACCGTAAGTATAAAGCATGACATTTTGTATAAATTAATATACTTTTCAACACTGCTCCACTTCTTAACAAACATCGTCTCCAAAGAACACACAACCAAATACAAAGAGAGCAATTTTATTTTATTTTACAAGTCAGACGACGAGATGTTATCTAATCGCTAAGAAATATCTTCAATGTTCAGATTTCAGACAGGTCTTATAATCTGTTACAGAAAATACTTTCAGTAAAAACAATCCAGAGTCATGTTTGCATATGGATTGCTATGGTTTACCTTTCTTTCTTTCGACAGATGTTATGTTAACATTAAAGGCCTACTTCACCGGTTTGAATATGAAGGTGTATTGAATTCTGAGATCCTATGTAGTATAAATGTGCGAAAAAAATTAAAATCGGTTCATCCTAGCCTGAGAAAAAACATACTTTGTAAATATTACTGTGATGTCACAGTAAAAGACATCACAGTAATATTTACAAAGTACGTTTTTTTTACCGCTATATTTCTCTTTCTGTGATGTCACGAGAAAGAGAAATATAGGGTAAAAAAAAAAACACTCTTTCTGCCTTTTCTCAGGCTAGGATGAACCGATTTCAATTTTTTTTTTTGCAAATTTATACTACATAGGATCTCAGAATTCAATACACCGTCATATTCAAACCGGTGAAGTAGGCCTTTAACATGGCATAGTTCGACCCCCGACACTCCAGCGTATATGTATATATCACACTGCATGTTTACAGTTGTCAGTTAAGCAAACGATACAATATCAAAATTTAAGGATCGAGGGAAGAGTGCAAAGCCTGTTACATACTCCTCGAGAAGAAAGAACAAAGTCCTCACTGACAGAGCTGCGACAACAAGAAGTAAGCTCTTTCTGGTCTGGACATTTCATACTTCACAAGAACTCAAGTGCCGAACTCTCAACAAGGACAAGCGAGAATGACGTTGTTTTCTTCTCGCAGCTCTGTCACCGAGAACTTTCCCTGCTTTCCGAATCGCATACTTTCTACTATTTAGTATGGTAGAAAAAAGATTAGGATGTCCCGATTCTTGTGGCCAGATTTAGGATGGTTAGAAAGACCCGGCCAAGATTGTTAGTGTTGAAAAGTGCATCCTATTTGGGCGATTCTGACCCACAATCCAGTGCGCACGTGAAGTGACGTCACATCGACGAAGCCTCCGTATGAAAACAAACGTGGATGCGACGGATATAAAAGCAAGAGGCAAGATCAAGGCGCGATGTTATGATAAAATAAGAGAGTAAAAGTATGTCCCAATAGTATGCCTACTGCATCCTAACTAGATTATTTTTATTGTCGGATGTAGTATGTAGAATAGAAAAAAGAAAGAGTATGAGATTCGGAACGCAGGGAATGTTCTTTCTTCTCGCGGAGTATGTAGCAGCCTTTAAGCGTAAAACGCCTTTATCACCTGCTAAAAGCAAACGTGGGTTACATCCATCAAGCATCGGGGGAACGTTTTACACATTTATATGATTCTGTCAAAGGCAACGGACCGTTTAGATATGAATTACATTGAGCACACAACGCCTAACAATAAAAGTTTATTTTTTTCTTTCTATGGTCAATTTTTAACAATACAGGCACAAAAAATAAATGTGATTACAATTGCTTTGAGTGGTCGCTTCTGATTTATCCAAACTGTGAGAAAAATACATTTCTTGGGTAAATTTGTTTTTTTAACTTTAGTTTCACGAAAAAGTGAAATATGACAATTTCTCAACATGCTCAGATAGCTTTAACCATTTCTTAAGTCACTACATTTGCAACGTTAACCCTTTCAGGACAATAGCCCGTCCTCTAGATGTGAAGTCAGTGATTAGGAGAAAGATTGTATAGGGATTAAACCAGTTATAGGCGGATCTCTGTAACATGGCAACAGGTGAAAGTGAATTGTAAAGTGTAGAACGATGAAATGGTTCTTTGTTGAGAAATGAGTTCCAGCAGCTTGTGGGATCCATGTGTTGACTCAGGCCATGCTAAGAGAGGGACAGAGAAGAGAGAGGGACAGAGAAGAGAGAGAGACAGAGAAGAGAGAGACAGAGAAGAGAGAGAGAGAGAAGAGAGAGAGAGGGACAGAGAAGAGAGAGAGACAGAGAAGAGAGAGAGGGACAGAGAAGAGAGAGGGACAGAGAAGAGAGAGGTAAGGTATTCAATGTTATTTTCTGATTCAACTGAATATTTTGAAACAATAATTTAAAGTTTTATGTATGTGTCTGTGTGTATGTGTATATATATATATATATTAGGGCTGTCAAAATTATCCCGTTAACACAGGGAGATTAATTTCTGGAATTATCAGTGTTTTTTTTTTAACGCATTTAACTCATGTGCAGAATGATCCGCCCCGTGCATTCCACCGGCTCTGTCCTACTGTCACTCTAACGTTGTGGCTGACCCAGGATCAGTAGCTGCAAGCGGCCAAACATAGCAGTATGCTAGCCCATGCCGTGTTTTAAACTGCTAATGGTCACGTCTGTGTCGGGGGCATAGATAGTTTATAAAATCAACTGCCGCGGGTGACAGTTGATGTCGGGAGCAACAGGAGGAGAAACATTGTCCGCTCTGTTCAGAGCCCGCGAGGACACAAACATCTGCAGTTTTCAGAGGTGTGTGTGAGTAGACATCAACATAACGTCGGCTTCCTGGTCAGTCCCCTAGGACGTGTTCGCGCGTACACACACCGCGGACTGTAATCAAGTTGTATTCAAGAATGCACAACCTATAGATTCACAAAATAAATGCCATTATATAGCCTATATTTGCCCAAAGACATAGTCAAGAGACAGATTAATTGAATTATGGTGTGGTAGGTATATATTTGAGTTTGATTTAAATTTATTTTCAGTATTAAAACCATTATTTGGATTTTCAATTAATAAAAATTATAATTTTAAATGTAGCCTACATCCACCTTCTGTCCTTTATCTTTCCGTTCATACAACAATATACAGAGAAAATTCGAAATTTTCGGGCATATTTCGAATGGTAAAATTAATCGTGATTAATCCACAGAATCCTGTGATTAATCTGATTAAAAATTGTAATCGTTAGACAGCCCTAATATATATTTGTGTGTGTGTGTGTGTGTGTGTGTGTGTGTGTGTGTGTGTGTGTGTGTGTGCCATACCTGTCAATGAGTGAGTCCCTCATGCTGGTGGCGATGGCTGAAGGCTGCGCTGCATCACTCAGTCTGAAGACGCTCTCTATGACGGACAGCTCAGTACTGGTCGTGTCCAGACCGCAGAACGCACACCAGTCATTCACCACCATGCCCCCGGCTATCACCTCACTGCCCCGGTTCACTGTGCCCGCCTGGGGGGAGAGAGAGAGGGGATTAGGGGGACAGGGGGGTGTGTATTTGTGTGAGAGGGAGGGAACCACTTTTATGCCTGTTTATAAACAGCTGTATAGCCTTCTACAGTTTGTTTCTCTCTCTCTCGCTGTCCGTCTCTCGTAACTTCTGTCTCCTCCCCTCAGTCAGATTTCTACATGACAATTAGGAACTAGCGCTGAATTTTCTCAAAAAAACAAGTAGACTAAATGACGACTTTCCATCTCCCACAACTGAGCCGATTCATTCACCATCGTCGTCATAGGCAAAAATATTGACTGAGACACACACACACACACACACACACACACACACACACACACACACACACACACACACACACACACACACACACACACACACACACACACACACACACACACACGGCTGGTGTCCGTTTAAATGAGACGAGACAGCTAGCAAACAAAATTGAGACACACGGAGGAAGATTGAGAGATACCGTTTTGAACCTACATTGTTGCACCCACTAAATCAATAAAGCACAGACACTGCGGAGAATAAAGTAAGATGTCCGAAGCATCCCATAAACCGTCCACAGAGCCCTTGGCCCCGCCCTTTCCTCTGCTTCTCTCTTTAATTTTCTCCCTTTCACCCGTGCGGGCCGTGTAAGCAAGCTCCAGCTGCAGCTCCGCACCACTTTTCCACCGGTTCAAAGGGCATTATAGAAGTGCGATTAATCTGCCTATTTTTTTTTTTTTTTTTTTTTTTTTTTTAAATCGCGTTAATTTTTCTGTGATTAATGAATCGAAATGAACGCGTTAATTTGACAGCCCTAGTTTTTACTACACCAGCTGTTGTTCCTGGGTGAGCGTATAACCATGACAAAGGCATTAAGAAAAACTATATAAAAATAAAATAAATTAAAAATGAGACTGAAACAGAAATATTTAAAAGTTCCTCGAGGCACCTTTAACTTTAACAGTTAATTAATGTACCCTTGTTGTAAAGCGTTACCATCCCTTTAAAGGAATACTTCACCCATATGGAACCGGCGTTCTATCATTATAAAATCGCTATTATGATATAATGAATGAGGTTTTTCTTCCCTCAGTCTTCCCTCAGTCTTCCCTTGGCCCAGCTGTCCTGTTAATCCTAACCCTACATTTTACCATGTCTGATGTCACACTAGTAAAATGTGGGGTTACACAGTGAGACCATAAAACACTCTTTCTGCCTTTTCTCAGGCTAGGAAGAACCGATTTCTAAAATGTTTGCAGATTTATACTACATAGGATCTCAGAGTTCAACACACCTTCATATTCCCACCGGTGAATTAGGGCTAGCCGGTGTACTTACCACTAGAGGGACCTGCAGTAGAGAGGACAGCTCATCCTGGTCTTCTATGGAGGTCTTGGGGTGCACCAGGCCGCCCTGGTTACTGAAGGCGCAGTAGGATCCCACCAACACCTGCTCAGCTACTGTCTGCCTGAACACTTCCACCTTCAGAGTGTCTGCTAGGATCTCCTCTGTCTCCTGGGGGGGGGACACACACACAAATCAAATCAGTTTTATTTGTATAGCCCAAAATCACAAATACATTTGTCTCAGTGGGCTTTACATTTCATACAATGATACAATATGAAGAATTTGTAAATACACTGCATGTTATGAGACTGTAGCCGAGGTCAGCAGACACACTGACTGTTTTGAATACTTTTGCAGAGGTGTTTAGACTACTACAGAAGAAATGGACAAGGCCATATCTGCATTGTCACAGGCAGAGAGGAAAATAGAGACCTAAAATTATCTGTGTATTAGAATGAATCTTCCTAAAAAAAAAAGAAAAAAAATGTTCTAACTGTAGTATCTGTGTATCTGAATCTTATGGCAGTGGGGGCGGGACCCGATAAGCCTTTGGCTTCTCCTGCTACCCTTCGGACGATAACACAAAGTAATATGTGTGAATATGCAATGAGAAAATTATGTATTATGTGTAATTGTCCGGAAGAATAATAAATAAATAAATAAATGAATGAATGAATAAATAAATAAATAAATATGATACAATATGACACCCTGCCCTTACACCCTTAGCTCGGCTGAGAAAAAACTCCCAGTAAAAACCCTTTACCGGGATTAAAAAAAAATTTTTTTAAGAAATCTCAGGGAGAGTTGACAGAGTAAGGGATCCCTCTCCCAGGACGGACATGCTGCAATAGATGTCATAAGTAGAGAAAAATCACGAAGGAATTTGATCATTGACCAGGTGATTACATGGTAATACTAAAGTAAAGAGCGAATAGTGTGGATGCAGGAAGACTTCAGATGCTGAATGGGGGGGGGGGGCAGAGGGGGGTTAGATGGAGGGGTGTGAATGAGTGTGTGTTAGGATAAGGTTATGATAAAATATTTATTTTTATTATTATTTTGCTAGGACCTCCCCTGTCTCCTGATAGGGTCAAAGTCAAAGTCAGATTCAATTCTATAGCACATTTAAAAAGCAACATTAGTTGACCAAAGCGCTGTACAAAAATACAACACAAAACAAATAGGTTAGGATGGATTTTACTAAAGCTGCAGTGTGTAGAATTTTGGGTTTTATTTCCTAGCAGATTTTGTAGAAAGTAATTATAATATCCATAAGTTCATTTAATTTAGTGCATAATAGCTGAAAAAAATGTTTTGAATAATTTTTTTTTTCCTTAGAAAGGGTCTCATATATGTCCATATTTCTGCATATTTTGGACCAAGGCCTAGTGCCGCCATCTTGAAAGTGTCATAGTTGGAATGTCATCAGGTGCATTGTTTAAAATGTAGAATTGTTCTTGTCCTTGAAGGCCACTGTATTAAGTATTTTCAGCATACTACAATTGCCCTGCATGTATTGGGACATCAACAATCTTTTTCTGGCATACTAAATTGTAGATAGTATGGGTATTTGAATTTAGGGAAAGACCAGTGATGGTGTTATGGCATTGATTGGCACTAATCTAGAGAGTGACAGCACCCTCTAGTGGTTATATAGCAGAATTGCTCAATTGTCCAAATTAACTTTGGTTTTTTTCACGTCACGTAAAACGTTGTTCATGTTTTGGAAGTAGTCAGTGTACAGCTTGTATAACAGTGTACATTTACTGCTCCTTCAAAACAACTCGACACACAGCAATTAATGTCTAAACAGCTGGCAACAAAAGTGAGTAGACCCATATAAGTGAAAATGTCCAAATTGGGCCCAAAGTGTGTGTGTGTGTGTCTCTGTGTGAGTGAGTGAGTGAGTGAGTGAGTGAGTGAGTGAGTGAGTGAGTGAGTGAGTGAGTGAGTGAGTGAGTGAGTGAGTGAGTGACTATGTGTGTGTGTGAGTGAGTGACTATGTGTGTGTGTCTATGTGTGTGTGTGTGTGTGTGTGTGTGTGTGTGTGTGTGTGTGTGTGTATGCGTGAGAGAGTAAGTGTGTGTGCTTGTTTAGGGTTGTGTGTGTATCTATGCATGTCCTCCTCACCCTACATAGTCATTGGCTGCGATCAATTTTGTCTCTGTGTGCGCTTGAGGTATGTTATAGTATGAGTGTGAATGTGTGTCTGAGTGTGTGTGAATGTGTGTGTGCCTGAGTGTGTCTGAGTGTGTGTGTGAATGTGTGTGTCTGAGTGTGTGTGTGAATGTGTGTGTCTGAGTGTGTGTGTGAATGTGTGTGTCTGAGTGTGTGTTGAGGGTGTGTGTGTGTATCTATGAATGTGTGCTGTGAATCTGTGTAGTCTGAATTTGTGTGTGTCAATTTGTGTGTCTGAATGTGTGTGTGTGAATGTGTGTGTCTGAATAGTATGAGTGTGTGAATGTGTGTGTCTGAGTGTGTCTGTCTGTCTGTGTGTCTGTCTGTCTCTCTGCCTGTGTGCCTGCCTGCCTGCCTGCCTGCCTGCCTGTCTGTCTGTCTCTCTCTCTCTCTCTCTCTCTCACCCGGTCCAGGTCAGTCTCTCTCTCTCTCTCTCTGTGTGTCTGTCTGTCTGTCTGTCTGTCTGTCTCTCCTTCTCGTCCAGGTCTATCTATGTGTCTGTCTGTCTGTCTGTCTGTCTGTCTGTCTCTCTCTCTACGTGTCTCTATCTATGTGTCTGTCTGTCTGTCTCTCAATCAGTCTGTCTGCCTGTCTCTCCCCCCATCTCACCCGGTCCAGGTCTGGGTGAACCAGCGCTACGTAGTCGTTGGCTGCGATGACGTTGCCTAGCGCCGAGAGCCTCTCCTCGACGCGCTGCACTGAAACGCTTTCTGGCAGACAGTTCCTCATGTGCTGCAACTCCTGGTCCGTCGTGTTGCTAGGCACCAGCAGCCCGTGACGGTTTCCTGCATAGCAACCGAGGACAAAACAGTTAATGAAAAAAGGAAGCAATTTATTTATTTATTTATTTTTAACCTTTATTTCTACAGGTAAATCCCATTGAGTCCGAAGACTCTTTTGCAAGGGAGACCTGTTGCCATTTACACGTTACCATTCACACACACATTCATACACCGATAGCAGCAGGCTAACTATCGACATTCACACGCAATGAGGCTTACTTCAGTGAGGGTGGTAGGATGACCAAGAGAAAGAGGAGCCGACCAGTAACCATGAGGTCCAAGTAATCTATTCTTTGTGATGGAAAAATTATTTCCAGTGGGTTTTTTCCCAGTCTACTTTATTAATGATCTCCATCGTTTACCGTCTTGTGACTCTTTTTGAGTGATGAAAGGAAACAGCGGAGCCCTGAAACCTGAACGTGTGACTGTTTTCCTTATATTGATCTGTCATGTGTTTCCTCTGTCCTAAATGTATGTATGTACAATGCCCTGTTTTTTTTTTGAGAGGTCTTTATTCTAGTTTCCTGGGTGAATCAACTTATTGATTAAACACCTGTATGCATTAGCGGTGTACACGTGTAGCCGGTTAGTAAATCACAACCATTTAGGAAAAATCATTAAACGAAATCCGTTTTCTTTTAAGTTTGGAATATGACTTCATTTATTTCCAGGAGTGGGATCAACATGAGCTACTGCAGGCTACTAACGCAGATAACACAACACACTATTGTGTTGTTACTATGTTTATTCATTGAACTATTTAACTGCTCCACCTTCAGTTTCACTTTCCTTTTCATCTCCGACTCAAACAGCTGATCACTATAGGCTAGTTATGATCACTTCAAACAGCTGATCACTATAGGCTAGTTATGATCACTTCAAACAGCTGATCACTATAGGCTAGTTATGATCACTTCAAACAGCTGATCACTATAGGCTAGTTATGATCACTTCAAACAGCTGATCACTATAGGCTAGTTATGATCACTTCAAACAGCTGATCACTATAGGCTAGTTATGACCACTTCAAACAGCTGATCACTATAGGCTAGTTATGATCACTTCAAACAGCTGATCACTATAGGCTAGTTATGATCACTTCAAAGTCAAAAAGCAAAATTATTAAATAAAGGCCCCTCTGCCTTAGCCTGGTGATACCAGACCATCGTACTTCATTTCATTTGTACAGAAGGTCTGGCAGTGCTTTAATTGGCAAACGTTCACTCATGGAGGCGGGTGTCTGTTAAAGTTTAAAACTATTGGATCTGCCCAGTGCCACTCTGGATTAGCCAACCAATCGCATAACGTTTGGTCGTCACGTGTGTCATGAGCCGGCTTCTGGCAACTGAAACTGGAGTGCGACTTCGACGTCATCGTTCTCAGCCACTCGCTCTGTTCGCTGATTGGACCGGCTGTCGAATCTCCAGCAAAACTGGGAAATGGGCTGTACACCCAGACTGACTACTGAAGGGAAAATAAAATTTGGCCGGAAGTAGGCGGGCGGGCGGAGCCAGGCTAGCTCTGCCTCTCTCTCTGCCTGTTTCTCACTGTGCATTGTCAGTCCAACAGCATCGACCAAAAAAAAAAAAAAATTATGTCTACACCCCCCACCCCCCATATTAAACGTGTACATGAAAAAAGTGCAGACGTGTAACCGTTTAGACATTTCTGTAACCGTTCACACCCCTAGTATAAATATTCTGAGCGGTAGCAGAATGCTGTCAGTCTCTTTAGGGGAAGGAGTTGACCCTGGCCGGCCCAGTTTTATCCTTTTTTTTTTATAAAAAAGTGAGTTTGTTAGAGCGATACTCACCGACACACATCCTCCCGATGATGCGACAGCCGGCTATGGAGGCGTGGACCACTGGGATGGTTTCTGACAGCTCTCCTTCAAACACACTGCACACA
>CM049396.1:2167500-2172500 GCA_026929865.2 Hyperoplus lanceolatus
AATGAAAAGAAGTAAAACATTTAAATAAAATAAAAAGTACAGGTTAAAATGGAAACAGAAAAGTCTTCAGACTCGATTTAAAGGAAAGGAAGGAAAATCAACACAAATGAGTCCTCACATTTCTCTTTGAAGTAGAAATAGTTTTTATTTAAAGTAGCTACGAGGAACTTTTAAATATTTCTGAAACAGTCTCATTTTTCCTCTGATGATCATGAATTACATGTGTTGGAGCCATTTAGAGATTTTTTGTGTTTAATATATTTTAAGGAAATACATTTTTAGTTTATGGCAAATTATGATTTATGAATTAGTAAGTGTGTGAATATTAATCATGTTTATTCATATGTATATCAGCGCATCTTGCTTATGTGGTGATTGGTAATGTGTGTCACCTGTGGTGTCGTACTCTACCTTATAGGGGAGGGACTTTGCTTTCACTCAGGTTGGAAGGCAGAGAGCCAACAGTTTTTTGACCACGCTCACGCTCACGCTCACGCATTACCTCATATTATTTCACATAGAAAAGTATTGTTTTTTGTATAATAAGAACCCTGTTTTGGCCGCTTATCAGTGACATTGTTTTGAGCTGTTTATGTTTTTTATTGGAAAGTCAACCGGAGTTTCGTGTAATAAATCACACTCAACATCAACGTAAACGATCTCTGTGCGTGCTTACAACAAGGACGTGTGTCAGACTTTCTCTGCCTAAAGGAACCAGAAGAGCAAACATAGGGTTTGCCGTTTCATAGTCAAAAAACTCCACGAGTCTGACAAACTTTTGGAGGACAAAGGAACAAGGAAGACGGGCGCGCGCAGCTCGTTTGGAAGCCGTGAGTAAACAATCCCATGGATGAGCCGTGCACAATAAAAGCGCTTGTGAGTTTGGATGTGCGGATGTGATCCGCGTTTAAAGCCCCGTTCTAACTGTCTGTTTAATATGAACTATGATGCAATCGCTAAACAAAAAAAGTGACAAAAGGGAAAGTGGCAACATAAGCTCTGTGTGAACGCGCATCCCGCGGACGCGGTGGAAAAGCGAACGGAGCAAAATAAATAAGGAAGCGATCTAATTAAAGGAAATCAATAAATCAAACTACAATAAAAACGGGACAATGTCTGAACTTAAAACGGCCGCGGAAGCGGAGGATCGTTTAGGATCTCTGATTGCTACGCGCAGAGGGAAACTGGGAGTGTGCACAAGGAGAATGCATGAAACAAAAGCCTTGCTGGTTGAAGGGGGAAATATTGATGATGTTGATAAATCTATGTATATGTTCAAACAAGCTGTGGATGAGTTTAACAAGGTGCACATTGCTGTTCAAGAGCTCTTATCAGAAGAGGAAACAGAAACTGACACTCTGGACTGGTATGAGCCAAGAGTGATGAACTTCAACTACTTAACATATGAGGTTAAAACATGGAAAAGGGAACAGAGAGCACAGTTAAAGGTTGACCCACTGGACAGCATATCAAACATCTCAAGGAAAACAACTGCATCAACCACTTCTTCTGCTGCTCGGCTGGCTTCAGCTGAGAAAGCAGCTCTGGAGGCAAAATCTGCTGCATTAAAGGAAAAACATTCATTGCAACATTCACTGCAGTTGCAGCAACATTCATTCCAGTTGCAGGAAACTTTAATCAAATCAAAAATGGAAAAAGTGGAACTGGATGCAGAAATTGCAGCAGCAGATGCAAAAATAAAAGTACTCCTAAACCCAAATGTAACAGAGTCTATGAATGAATACTTTGAGGGAACAAGCAAACAGGAAAATGTGGAACAAACATTTGCAGACACATCTGCTTTGGAATTCATTCAATTAGGTGCTGTACCTAAAACTCCACTACAGAGAACGGTTGGTGGCATTCATAATAGCTCTCAAGTGACAACAAGGGCTCCAACCCCACACCTGGAAAACCCTGCAACCAGTCATATCACTCATGAAAACATCAGCACAATGGTTAAAAGTCAAAGGGATATCACTGAGCTCATGATAATGCAACAAAATCTGTCTCTATTGCCTAAAAGAGAAGTGCCAGTGTTTAAAGGTGATCCACTATCATACCAACCTTTCATGCATGCATTCAAGTACTTAATAGAGGACAAGACAAGTAGTTCCCAGGATAGGCTCTACTTTCTTGAACAGTTTACAGCAGGTCAGGCCAGAGACCTTGTTCGTAGCTGTATGCACATGGATGCACGAAGAGGATATTCAGAAGCAATGCAATTGTTGGCAAAACATTTTGGTGATGAAATGAAGATTGCAAATGCTTATCTGAATAAAGCGCTAAGCTGGACAGCTATTCAAGCGGAGGATGGGAACGCACTTCAGGCATATTCCTTATACTTGAGGGAATGCCACAACGCCATGCAGGACTTGGAGTACATGGATGAGCTGGACGTGACATCCACCTTAAAGCTCATTGTATCCAAGCTTCCCTACAAGCTTAGAGAGAGGTGGCGGTCAAGAGCATATGAGGAATTTCAGAAAAGAAAGATGCGAGCTAATTTCAGTCACGTTGTTGAATTTATTGAAAATCAAGCTAACATCTTACTGCACCCTGCATTTGGAGATATTAAAGACCCAACTCCTGCTCAAAGAATATCCCCAAATAACAGGAGCACTGAAATAAGGACACTCAAAAGCAGAAGTACATTTGTGACAGCCGTGGCAGCACCTGGAGAACAATACAACAGACAGTATGCATTTAAAGGGCAACAACACACCAACTTTAATGCTGCTAATTCAGCTGTCTGCTGTTTCTGTGAAGGCAAGCATACACTACTGGACTGCTTCAAGTTTAAATCACAGCCACACAAAGAAAAGGTGGAATGTTTGAAAATAAATGGATATTGCTTTGGTTGCTTAAAGAAGGGTCACATGAGCAAAGACTGCAAGACAAAACTAGACTGCCAAACATGTCAGCGGAAACATCCAACCCTGCTACATATTGACACAAGAACCTCAGATAAGGAACCCCTGCTAAACCGCAATTCCCCAGCACCAAAGCAGACATCAATAAACAGTGTTCAGGTGTCGGCTGATGATGCAACAGGGGCCGGTAAAGAATGTGCTCTCGCTATTGTTCCAGTTCAAGTTAAAGCTGCAAAAGGAAGTAAGTGCATTCAAACTTACGCTTTCCTTGATCCGGGAAGCTCGGCCACATTTTGCACTGAAAAGCTGATGAACCAACTGAATGTGACCGGACGCAAAACTGACATTCTGCTGCGGACGATGGGACAGGAAAACAATGTGAGCAGTTATGAGATCACAGGACTGGAAGTTGGCAATCTAGATGGAAATGAATTTATTGACCTACCTGAAGTTTACACACAAGTTAAAATCCCTGTTTCAAAGGAAAACCTACTCACCCAATCAGAACTCAGAAAATGGCCTTATCTCTGTGGAATCCAAATGGAAGAGATTGATGCTGACATTGAAATGTTGATAGGAATGAATGTTCCTAAAGCGATGGAACCCTGGCAGATAATTAACAGCCAGAGTAATGGACCATACGCAGTGAAGACACTTCTCGGATGGGTGGTGAATGGGCCCCTCAAGTCTTCATCTGCAATGGATAAACATACAGCATCAATGACAGTCAATCGCATTTCGATGGAAAATCTGAAGGACCTGCTACTCAGGCAGTACAACCAAGAGTTCCCAGAAAAGGAATCTGAGGAAAGGAAAGAGATGTCATGTGAGGACAGGAGATTAACGGAGCTGGCCCAAAGTTCTAAAGCGTTTGAAAGTGGACATTACATCTTGCCCCTGCCGTTTCGAGAAAAAGAGCTAGTCATGCCAAATAATTACAATGTGGCACTGCAGCGGACATTGAACCTGGCTGGGAAATTCAAGAGAGACTTTACCTATGCTGAAGAATACAAGGTCTTCATGGAAAATGCGCTGCAGAAAGGCTACGCAGAGAAGGTACCCACAACAGTGCCTGAAAGTCACAGAGCCAAGGTGGTGGAGGCAGTGAGCGCCCTGCAGGACGCCCGGCGGCATGCTAGTAGAACAGTATGGAAACACGGCGGACAAGTGCGGTAAAGCGCTGCTGGATTTGGCACGGATGGAGAACTTAGTCCTGGGTAATGCTCTGGAAGGAGTACCAGAGGAAGAGGAGGATGAAGAAAAGCTCAAGGACTCCAACGTTGACGGCACAGGAAACATTGACGAGAGAAGAATAGAGATGAGATGAGAGTTCAGGTGTACGACGCCATGGCAGAGAAGGAAGACGAGGACGCGGAGATGTCAGATGTCGGCGAGAGGAAGAGAAAGAAAAGAAAAGTTTGGGAAATGGAAGTGAAGAAAAGACAGAAAACGACAAGAAGGCTGAGAAAGAATTGGACAAAGAAGAAGAAGAAGAAAAAGAAGAAGAGGAGAAAGAAGGTAGACAGGATGCTACAAAGAGAACTCCATATGGAATTGCAGGACTCTACCTTTTGGACAGACAGTACATCCGTACTGAAATACATTCACAACAAAACCAAACGCTTCCATACTTACATTGCTAACAGAGTTGCCACGATCCACAACTTGTCCAAGGAAAACCAGTGGAGGCACGTGAGTTCAAAGGACAATCCAGCAGACTATGCTTCACGAGGATTGAAGATAGAAACTTCTTTGGATTCAGCTAAATGGCCGAATGGTCCAGACTTCCTGTCACAAAAGGAGACTGAATGGCCGGAGGAGCCAGTGGATATTCACCACATTCCTTCAGACGATCCAGAAATAAAAAAGGAAATTTCTGTGAGCTGCTTAAGTATAAGCAAAGGTGCAACCAGTGACCTCATTGAACACTTCTCCTCCTGGAAAAAACTACAGAGAGCTGTTGGCTGGTTGCTAAAACTTAAAAGACTCCTGCTGCTTCAAAGACAAAAGGTAAAGGAATATCTGCCACTCATGCAGCAACGCCAAAAGTGGACTAACACCAGAAGAAACTTCAACATCAACGATGTGGTGGTCATCGTAGATGAGACTGCACCAAGGAACTCATGG
>CM049396.1:2190000-2197500 GCA_026929865.2 Hyperoplus lanceolatus
AAACAGTACAACAGCACATGTGCAAAAAAGATGAATTTTTCTTCTTAAATAAGAGTGAAATAAAAGTACAAAACTGTTCAAAGGCTGCTGTATAGCCTTTCTCTATGTACACAAGCGGATACATTTTCTTGAAATCGCACTGAAAAATTATCTAACATGGTCATTCTATAAAAAAAAATACACAATTAAATAAAACTGTGCATCATTTTGCATGTTCAGAAGAAGTGAGCCGAGATTTTTTTCATTTCGATTTTATAATCAAATAATTTGGTCAAAAGAACCCCAAAAAATCCAACAGAGATCAAGATTATATTTACACATTTTTTCCTCATAAGTAAAACGAACTTAACGGAAATTCTCTTAAAGCTATTTGCAGATAAAATATCCCTAGAAGTAGTATAAGTATTTGTGATAATTAAAGGTGCTACGAGGAACTTTTAAAATATTTCTGAAACAGTTTTTCATTTTTCCTCTGATGATCATAAATTACAACGAGACCATCAGTGCAAAGAATGCTATTTTTATATAGTTTTTCTTAATGCCTTTGTCATGGGGTATACGCTCACCCAGGAACAACAGCTGGCGTGGTAAAAACACTACCGCTTCTGTCCAAAGGGGGGCGCTAGAATGAACACAAACTGGAAAGTTCCTCGGAGCAGCTTTAAGAAAGAATTTCAATTTTTATTTCAAACAGCCCGCCCAGACTCTGATATGTGTGTGTTCACCTATGTACGTTTTTTTGTTTTTTTTTAAATACAAGAGAAAGTTATAAAGTAAAGGCAGCAACAGGTAAGTTAAAGGAAGACTTAGCCACCCGTCGCCACACACCAAACTCGCCAGCTGTGTTGGAAAAGCCCTACTAACGTCCTCCCTCCTACATACTCAACATGTGTATACTACATACTAAAAGCCCTACTAACGTCCTCCCTCCTACATACTCAACATGTATATACTACATACTAAAAGCCCTACTAACGTCCTCCCTCCTACATACTCAACATGTATATACTACATACTAAAAGCCCTACTAACGTCCTCCCTCCTACATACTCAACATGTATATACTACATACTAAAAGCCCTACTAACGTCCTCCCTCCTACATACTCAACATGTATATACTACATACTAAAAGCCCTACTAACGTCCTCCCTCCTACATACTCAACATGTATATACTACATACTAAAAACCCAACTAACGTCCTCCCTCCTACATACTCAACATGTATATACTACATACTGAAAGCCCTACTAACGTCCTCCCTCCTACATACTCAACATGTATATACTACATACTAAAAACCCTACTAACGTCCTCCCTCCTACATACTCAACATGTATATAGCACATACTGTCTACTTAACCATCCATTGTGTATGCGGTTGAGTAGGAAAAGTAACCTATCGATCCATACAGAAAATCGTCCCGGAAGTAAGTACTCATCCGGGCATTTCTCGCCTACACAAACTCACATACACAACCACAACATACTCAAGTTGACGTCAAAATTAGTATGAGTAGGACGTTAGTAGGGCTTTTAGTATGAGTACTTTAGTATGCAACAACCATCTTTGGCGAGTGTCGACCCGGTTTGCAAAGTGGCGATATATCAGATAACTAAGTCAACCTTTAAAGGCACTGTTGTCCAAAACCATCAAAACATCACCAGACCCGGGACAAAAAGACCCAACAACCAAGCTCTGAGATATACTGTTAAAGCTGCAGTGTGTAACTGTGGGTGTGTCAGAGAAGTGAAACATTTTCTAAGGTATATTCTCCATAACTGAAAAAAACAAAACTTTCCTCACAGGGAAAATGTAGATCCCTGTGAACACTGTTTGAAGTTAGAAAGCTTCCTGAAAAGTTACTGTTTCACTGTGTTGTTGTTGTTTACAGCAGCAGGGCCCACAGTTTGGTTTACAAACATATTCTAGTCTTAAACGTTTGGTTCCAGGTTCCTCAAAAAAACTTAGATCTTTCATGATAGAATTATTCAATACTAAGAATTACATGTAGAGAAAATATGTTTAGTAAACTAACCGCAGGCTCTGTGAATGTAAACACCCCCCCCCCCCGTCCCCCTTCCTCTGAAACTACACACTGCACCTTTAAACTGCATTTCTTTCCAAGTTATTCGACATGTATCAATCTCCTCCCTTCGTCTTTTGATTTCAAAGTGATGCTCAAATAACAGATACATGGTGTACAGTATATGTGGTGTGAAATAACCATATTTCAACCTACACAAGAACTGGCTTATTTCTGGTGTGGGCAAGACACATCTAAAGCATAGTGTGTAAATTAAATGATCAATGTTTAGCTCTAGTTTATCCCGGGTCTGCGTACAACGGTAACCATAAGATAGGCAAGTTATTCAGAGGACCCTTTGCCCTCTGTGACAAGAATGAATGAATAAATACGCGCGATTGACAGACAGTATCCACCATAATGTTTAAAACAATCTCATACATATAGTCATCATGTGTGTGTGTGTGTGTGTGTGTATACGTGTGTGTGTGTGTGTGTGATTCTGTGTGTGTTTGCTTCTGTGTGTGAGTGTGTGTGAGTGTGTGTGTGTGTGTGTGTGTGTGCTTCTGTGTGTGTGTGTGTGTGTGTGCTTCTGTGTGTGTGTGATTCTGTGTGTGTGTGATTCTGTGTGTGTGTGTGTGTGTCTGTGTGTGTGTGTGTGTGTTTCTGTGTGTGTGTGTTCAATAAGTAAAATGAATTAGAGACACTTATTCACGACAGTATGTTTTTCTTCAAGTAAACCTTTTCGCTTCCATTTCCACAAAACAGACATCTGCTGAAATACACTCCACTGTTCTAAACGTCTATGCTTCTGTAAAATCTCATGTAAATAGTCTATATACAGATACACAGGGGAAGGTGGTGTATGATTTAAAGCAACAATGTGTAACTTTTACTCCTGGGAAAAAAAAACTGTTTCAAAGCCGTTCTTATAGTCCAATCACTTCACTCAAACCCTTTAAAGGAGCTACGAGGAACTTTTTAAAATATTTCTGAAACAGTCTCATTTTTCCTCTGATGATCATAAATTACATGTAACAAGCAAACAGAGACCATCAGTGCTAAAAGAATGCTATTTTTATATAGTTTCTCCTAATGCCTTTGTCATGGGTATATACGCTCACCCAGGAACAACAGCTGGCGTGGTAAAAACACTACCGCTTTTGTCCAAAGGGGGGCGCTAGAATTAACACAATCTGCAAGTTCCTCGGAGCAGCTTTAAGGATGACATCAACAAAAACAGTGATCTAAATATCAAGATAAACAGTCAGTAACCAAAGCCTTTACTAAACTACTGAAGGCCTGTTGGTCAACCTTCAGGCTAGTCATATTAGCATAAATCATATTGAATCAGATATATCATTTTTGTACCTTATGTGTTTGGGTGTGTGTGTGTGTCTCAGTATGTGTGTGTGTGTGTCTCTCTCTCTCTTTCTGTGCGTGTGTGTGTTTGTCCCTGCGTGTGAGTGTGTGTCTCAGTGTGTATGTGTGTGTCCCAGTGGGTGTGTGTGTGTCTGTCTGTCAGCATGGCTGTATGTCATGTGTGTGTGTGTGTTTGAGTGTGTGCGTGTGTCTCTCTGTCTGTCTGTCTGTCTGTGTCTGTCTGGTCTGTATGTGTGTGTGTGTGTGTTAGTGTGTCTAAGTGTGTGTGAGTGTGTGCGTCTCAGTGTGTGTGTGTGTGTGTGTGTGTGTGTGTGTGTGTGTGTGTGTGAATGCTGTTTAGTAGGCTTAAAGGTAAACTGAGCATAATATATTATATACGAATGCGTTTACTCCTCCCCGCCACCGAGTTACTGTTCTGGGATAGTGAACATTGATGTACGCTGAATTGCTTTCGACAGTAGTCTGTGTGTGTCTGTGTGTGTGTGTGTGTGTGTGTGTGTGTGTGTGTGTGTGTGCGTGTGTGTGTGCGTGTGTGTGTGTATGTGTGCGTGTGTGTGTGTGTGTGTGTGTGTGTGTGTGTGTGTGTGTGTGTGTGTGTCTGTGTGTGTGTGTGTGTGTGTGTGTGTGCGTGTGTTTCTTGGATATCGAACAACATTGATTTATGCTGAAATGCGCGGAATTGCTTTCGACAGCAAACCAGTAATTTCGAAGGATACACATTCAGTGACTGCAGGACAGACAAGCGCTTTGTGAGTCAGAAAAGGTACAAAGGCAGACAGTGTGTGTGTGTGTGTGTGTGTGTGTGTGTGTGTGTGTGTGTCTGACTGTGTGTGTGTGTGTGTGTGTGTGTGTGTGTGTGTCTGACTGTGTGTGTGTGTGTGACTGTGTGTGTGTGTGTGTGTGTGTGTGTGTGTGTGTGTGTGTGTGTGACTGTGTGTGTGGAAAAGGTACAAAGGCAGACACTGTGTGTGTGTGTGTGTGTGTGTGTGTGTGTGTGTGTGTGTGTGTGTGTGGAAAAGGTACATAGATGAATGAGAATAAGTACAAAGGCAGAAAGAGAGACAGTATGCATTAATATAAATGTAAAGCAACCTTGAGAATGATCTAGAAAGACAAGCTGCGATGTTAGTGTGTGAGTGTGTGTGTGTGTGTGTGTGTGTGTGTGTGTGTGTATCTGTCTGTTTGTTTGTGTGTGTGTGTGTGTGTCCCTTTGTCTGTTTGTCTGTGTGTGTGTGTGTGTCTATCTGTCTGTTTGTTTGTGTGTGTGTGTGTGTCCCTTTGTCTGTTTGTCTGTGTGTGTGTGTGTGTCTATCTGTCTGTTTGTGTGTGTCTATCTGTCTGTGTGTGTGTGTTGTTGTGTGTGTGTCTATCTGTCTGTGTGTGTGTGTGTGTGTCTATCTGTCTGTGTGTGTGTGTGTGTGTGTGTGTCTATGTGTCTGTCTGTGTGTGTGTGTGTGTGTCAGTCCAAACCGTGTAATTAAAAGCATGTTCTTGCTGAGTTTTACGTTGATGCAAGTCTGACTTAATAGTGACATAGATGGTGTTTTTTTTTGGGTGATATAATCAGTGAAAAAGGTCCTCTTTAACAGCTTCTAACAGACTAAAACAGTAATGTCACCTTAAACCCATTGACCCACACATTTACCCTTTGTTTTTTTCATATTGTTCTTATAGCCTCTCTACCTAAATTCAGTTTTTTTTCCATATTTTTATTCATTTATTCGACTTAATAACTGAAGTAGTGTTTGTGTTTCAAGCTGCTGTTGATGAACAGACTTGGAGGTGATGTGTCTGTCTGGCTTAAAGGAGCATATTCTATCTGCCCCAAATCCTCTTGATTTATTTTTATTTTTTTTCTTGTCACTGAGAAAAGAGAGAGAGGGAGGGAGAGGGAAAGAGGGAGGGAGGGAGAGAGAGAGAGAGAGGGAGGGAGGGAGAGAGAGAGGGAGAGGGAGGGAGGGAGGGAGAGAGAGAGAGGGAGAGACAGGGAGAGAGAGAGAGGGAGGGAGAGGGAGAGACAGAGAGAGAGAAACACAGAGAGAGACAGAGAGAGAGAGAGAGAGAGAGAGAGAGAGAGAAGAGAGTTGTTGTAGGTCCCAGAAGAAATAGTCAAAAGTTCAGTATTTCTCGTCGACTCCCATTTCATTTCAGTCTGTTTCATTGGTTTACAAATCAACCAATCAGATCCATTTAAAAGTCTTTGCGTCATTTCGTCTGTAGCCATCTGTGTTTTCAAGCGTCCTTTTCCCCCCCGGAGAAAATCGGGTGGGGGGGGAAGGGGGGGTCAAATCAGTATCCGTTCCGTGTTAACTGAAGTTGACAGGCACAGTCTCTAACACACACACACACACACACACACACACACACACACACACACACACTGCCGAGAATGTCTTTATCTACTTCTGCCGAGCATTTTTCAGTGTGTGTGTGTGTCTATCTCTAGCTAGCACAAATAGCGTCTTAAAACATTAAAGCTATAGTGTGTAACTTCTGTCACTCCCCCCCACCCCCCATGAGGAATTCCGAGGAATTACAACAACACTGTCAGTCGGTGCATCGCCATCTACATGAGGTAAAGCCTTCAGTGATGGCACATGGATTTTATACCTTCTGCCTATTAGCCAAACTTAAGCTAGCTAACAAATCCCTCTTCCAAAAATGCCAAAAAAAATTCGGCACATACCCATTGCTGAACTAGCAGTGTATTTGTAGTAGAAAAAAAGTTACGCACTGTAGCTTTAACCATTTTCAATTGTGTTCTCTTTTTGCCACATTAGCCAAGCTTACGTTAGCTAACGAAACACTACAAATCCCTCTTCCAAAATTCCCGAACTAGCAGTGTATTTGTAGATGAAAAAAAAAAAGTTGCGCATTGTAGCTTTTTAGCCATTTTCAATTGTCCTTTTCTCCGTTTTGCCACAGTAGCCAAACTTAAGCTCGCTAACAGATCACTCTTCCTTCCAAAAAAAGCGAAAACCTTTTTTCGGTGTCATACCCATTCCTGAACTAGCAGTGTGTATTTGTTGAAAAAAAAAAGTTACACACTGTAGCTTTTTAGCCATTTTCAATTGTCCTTATTTATTTTTCTTCGTTTTGCCACAAAGCAAAAGCGATTTTTATATCCATTGTCATACCCATTCCTGCACGGGGTATTTGTAGTACTGGTGTTGGGTTATTGTGCTCTGTTGTATCCTCTCTCCTTTGTTCTTAAACTGAAATATCGTGTAGACCAAAACCAAAATACACAGCGACAGAACGCACGGAATCACCACGGCGATCGCGTTAACGGTCGTGGGGACGTCGTTTATCGTAACCATGATGTCCACGTCGTCGAGGGGCAGTTGGCGGTCTCCGCGGTTACTGCCCGAGCGCGTTATGTCCGTTTGATCGCAGCCCATCCAGTCGCGAAGGATTGACTTGGGATAGCCGGGCTCAACGGTCAGCTTCTGGTTGTCGAACTTCCAGTATTCCTTGTCCTTGTAGAAATAGGTGTAGTCTGGAAAGAAGAGAGAGAGAGAGAGAGAGAGAGAGAAAGAGAGAGAGAGAGAGAGAGAGGGAGGGAGAAAGAGAGAGAGAGAGAGAGAGGAAGAGAGAGGGAGAGAAAGAGACAAAGGGATATTAATGGAAGTATTCAAAACACTGTCATCATTTAATCAAAAAAGTATTATATATTGTAGAAGTAGGTGTAGTCTGAAAAGAAGAGAGAGAGAGAGAGAGAGAGAGAGAGAGAGAGAGAGAGAGAGAGAGAGAGAGAGAGAGAGAGATTAGCTTCGTATTTATTTATTTGCGTTTTTTTCTTCTTATTATTAGTTAAGGAGTCATTAGGTATAGAGAAATAAATGGATGTTATGCTTCGTTTCCACCAAGTAGAGCGAGTCGGATCGGAGCGGTTCGGTCTGGGTAGTTTGGCTTTTCATTTGCCAAAAGTTGGGTAGGGTACGGGTTAAGCGCACCTAACCGCTCTGAGCCGCTCCAAATCTCAGTACTCCTCCGTAGGGGTACTAGCCGCCTGAAAGGGTGCCGAAAATGCGGAGCTACACGCTGCCGTCATTTAATTGGTCGAAATAATCATTTCCGCCATGTTTA
>CM049396.1:2207500-2212500 GCA_026929865.2 Hyperoplus lanceolatus
TGGTGTTATTGGTGACTTTTGGAGACCCTGTGCTGTCGCTAAAGCCTGTATCGCTCTTAACACTTCTAAACGAGCAGCGGCCAGCGGGTGCCTCAACGTCCACTCCCCCCCGGTCCCACAGCACTGACAGGCGGCCGATTGCTCACGCAGCAGTCCCTCCCAACTGCAGTCAGAGCAAGAGATACACACCTCTCCGCTCTAGTGTTCCGTTTGCATCACTATTAGCAGTTGTAGTAGCAGCGTCTCCCCCCCCCCCCCCCCCCCTTTTACTGTCTATGAGTAGTGCAAGTCAAAATGATACAGTGCTTTCGAACAGAGAGCGAACTGCATGGTGAAAGACAACAGGAAACCGGGGCTCGCAGGCGCACCCCTGTCATTCAAATCCCGTTTGAGGGATAACTTCGGATTCCAGGTGAATTATGAAAACAGTGATAGACGTGTGGAACAACGTCAGCACACAGGTTATTGTTTCACCGCGATCGCTTATGTAGGAGGCAACACGTCGAACATGCAGACGCATTTGAAAAGGCACCATCAGGTGTTCGGCTACTCTCACCATTAATGTGAAGAAAAACGAGCTGGGCAACACCCAGACATTATTTTCTTTTTTATACTGAACATAAACAAGCTGTCATTTAATTAATGCTGCAGGAGCACTTTTATTAGATAATTTTTATATTTATAAGAGCACTTTAGAGTTTAAGAGAGCTGCAGCAATATTTTATTTTTTTAAAGTCAAAAAGACCCTTAAAGATGACATACCCTTTGTTTACACCAGCTTACAGAGCCTGCTGAGCATTAACACTATATTTTTTCATTGCAATTTTAGTTTATGCTGCACCTACACTGGTATTTAATAAGTATTTTATTTATTGGAGAATTGCAGCAGTGTTTTTATATTTGTTATGCATTGTATTTATATCAATCAAACGTTATTTATATAGCACTTTTCATAGAATCAAATGTAACACAAAGTGCTTAATACATCTCCCCCCACACACTCCCCACCCAGAGATATGCATACATGCAAAAACATTCCCCCTCCCACCCATCCATACCCCAAAATAAGAAATTCATTAAAAACAGGAAGGAAAGTGCGCTGAGGAAACGCCATCATCAGACAAGAGCACCTATTTGCAGACCCATGGGGGAAACCATTGAAGGTGGAGCTCCACCGGAAGCCACGCCCCGAACTCATTTCATTGGTCAGAATTGTAACCTACTCTGAATTTGCTGTCTTCTTTTTGTTTTACTGCCGTTGTTTTACACAGTAAAATACGTCAGTTTGTTAAGGGTCCCACGTGGCCAGGACGGTGGTAAAAAGTAGCCTAGATGTTGAGGTAGAAGATGAATGAAGCAACGAAGCTTTGGGTAGGCCTTACATCTTCCGAAATCCGTCTCTTTAATTCACAATTATCACAAGTAGGTCAATCACATACAAATATCAACTCTTATAAATAAAACACAAAAAGTTGAACTTTTATCTTAGAAGTCCTGGAAACAAATGCTTGTCTTTTCCTCTTAAACGAAGCTGTAAATAGCCTTTACGTAGTGTCAGTTGGAGCCTTGTTGCAGCAGTGCAGGCTAATGCTAACTGTGTTCGGATTAATAAACCTATTGTATTGTAGCCTATCTCATTCTGCGGCTGCACGCGATCGTTACTGTTCACTTGCGTGATCACAAAGTCACAGACGAGCCTCGTTAAATGTATGTGTATGTATGTGTATATATGTGTATATATATATATGTGTATATATGTATGTATGTATATATATATATATAGCTATATATAAAAAAAAAAATGTTTTTTGTTTTATTTTTATTTTCTGTAACAGTAACTGTGTATCTGAATTCGAATTTGATGAAAATGGGGGCGGTACCTGATAAGCCTTTGGCTTCTTCCGTCTCCCTTCGGACAACACAAAGTATGATGTATGAATATTTTCAAGAGAAAATTGTGTATTGTGTGGAATTGTCCGAAAGAATAATAAATAAATAAATAAATAAATAAATAAATAAATAAATAGCCTAATATGAACATAGGCTATTTATGTCTGGTTGAAATGTAATTCTGCGGCTGCACACGATTGTTACGTTCCTTTGCGTGATCACAAAGTCACAGACGAGCATCGATCGTTCAATAGCCTAATATGAATATAGAAATTATATAATAATTAAAACTGTGATCACTAGAGGACAAGGGATCTGGTAATAAATCAATCAGGATCTAGAATGGAAACTGTCACCTTATGTGTCAGACGTTAATGCCTTTCACCCCGCTTTTTAAAACGAGCTGTTTATTTTAATGTGGTGGCACTTTTTGTGTTTCATTTATAAGAGTTTATATTTGTATGTGATTGACCTACTTGTGATAATTGTGAATTAAAGAGACGGATTTTAGAAGATTTACACAAAGCTTCGTTGCTTCATTCATCTTCTACCTTAACATTTTACCACCGTCCTGGCCACGTGGGACCCTTAACAAACTGACGTATTTTACTGTGTAAAACAACGGCAGTAAAACAAAAAGAAGACAGCAAATTCAGAGTAGGTTACAATTCTGACCAATGAAATGAGTTCGGGGCGTGGCTTCCGGTGGAGCTCCACTTTCAATGGTTTCCCCCATGGGTCTGCAAATAGGTGCCTCTCTCATCAGAGAGAAAACACTAGAGACTGTAAAACTAAAACAATTCAAAATAAATATATGTTACTGTCAGCTAGTTACTGTCAGCTAAAGCTGTTCATTCTCCGTTAACTATGAACCGTACCGTACTGTACCGTACCGTGACTTCAAAACCGAGGTACGTACCGAACCGTGACTTTAGTGTACCGTTACACCCCTAGTATATACACAGCCTAGGCTCTGTAAACTGGTATATCAACAGCCTAGGCTCTGTAAACTGGTATATACACAGCCTAGCCCTCTGTAAACTGGTATATGGTAAATGGACTTATATAGCGCTATATCTCCGTTTATCACAGACTCAAAGCGCTTTACATTGTTTTGTACACATTCACCCAGTCACACACACATTCATACACCGATAGCAGCAGCAGCTACCACGCAGGGTGCAAGCTAACTAAGCTAACTATCGGGAGCAATTCGGGGTTCAGTGTCTTGCCCAGGGACACTTCGACATGTGGCGGGGAGACGGGGGATCGAACCTCCGACCCTGCACACCAGAGGCGAACTCCCTACCCGCTTCGCCACTGCCGCCCCTGCATACACAGCCTAGGCTCTGTAAACTGGTATGCACACAGCCTAGCCCTCTGTAAACTGGTATATCCACAGCCTAGGCTCTGTAAACTGGTATATAAACAGCCTAGGCTCTGTAAACTGGTATGTAAACTGGTATATACACAGCCTAGCCCTCTGTAAACTGGTATATACACAGCCTAGGCTCTGTAAACTGGTATATAAACAGCCTAGCCCTCTGTAAACTGGTATATATACAGCCTAGCCCTCTGTAAACTGGTATATACACAGCCTAGCCCTCTGTAAACTGGTATATAAACAGCCTAGCCCTCTGTAAACTGGTATATATACAGCCTAGCCCTCTGTAAACTGGTATATACACAGCCTAGCCCTCTGTAAACTGATATATACACAGCCTAGCCCTCTGTAAACTGATATATACACAGCCTAGCCTCTGTAAACTGGTATATAAACAGCCTAGCCCTCTGTAAACTGGTATATATACAGCCTAGCCCTCTGTAAACTGGTATATACACAGCCTAGCCCTCTGTAAACTGATATATACACAGCCTAGCCCTCTGTAAACTGATATATACACAGCCTAGCCTCTGTAAACTGGTATATATACAGCCTAGCCCTCTGTAAACTGGTATGTAAACAAAGGTGGCCCAGTGTACATAGCAACATGACTTTTTACAGAGCCTAGGCTGTGTATTACTTTTCAGTTCCCACCAAGCCCAAACTTCAGTGATTTTTACCAGCATCCAATAAGGAAGTGACCACAACTGTAGTAACCAGAGAGTGCCACTAGGGGGGTGGTGCCAAGACCGAGCAGTTTTTCTTTGACTCACTTGTTAGACAGGCCGTTTTCAAAGTCTTATTAAACCTGTTTACAGCCTGGGCCACAAAACCATGTTAGTCTGTATGTTTAGGTCATATCTCCATGACAACACTGAGGGGGGTGATAGACAGACAGACAGACAGACAGACAGACAGACAGACAGACATATTGACAGGTGAGCAGATGGCAAAAAGAGAAAGCGAATGAGACACATATAAAGCAGCTTGACAGATCTGTGACCTTTTCTAGCATTCAGTTTAAAGATCAAACACATCAACATGGATTTCTGTTCTTCACCTATGAGCTCCTACACACACACACACACACACACACACACACACACACACACACACACACACACACACACACACACACACACACACACACACACACACACACACACACACACACACACACACACACACACACACACACACACACACACACACACACACGCACGCACACACACACTCACCTTGAACACAAACATCTCTCGTCTGAAGAAGGCCACGGTGTTGAAGTGTCCGTCACAGATGTTTGGTTTGCCGTTGCCGGGCAGCGCGGGCCGGTCGCCGTGGGGACGGGCCGGTCTGGAATGTTTACGTTCCGGAGTGTGATGATGTCGTCTGGACGGTAACGTTGGCAACGGTCTGGTGGGCTCCAACATCGCCACGGGGATACCTGGGGGAAATACAAGATGGAGTCAGTGTCTGTCTGTCTGTCTGTCTGTCTGTCTGTCTGTCTGGTTATCCATCCATCTATCTATCTGTGTGTCTGTCTGTCTGTCTGTCTGTGTGTCTGTCTGTCTGTCTGTCTGTCTATGATGATGGAGTCAGAGATTCTGGAGAACACTCCAAATCAGTGAATATCTCCTCACAAGTCAAGTCAAGTCAAGTTAAGTCGCTCTGTTTGTCAATTGAAACACACAATGCCAATCGAAATCACGGTGTCACCCCTTCCTAT
>CM049396.1:2220000-2227500 GCA_026929865.2 Hyperoplus lanceolatus
CAGGGGTTAGTGTGTGGGGTGGGGCCAGGGGTTAGAGTGTGAGGGGGGACAGGGGTTAGTGTGTGAGGGGGGGACAGGGGTTAGTGTGTGAGGGGGGGACAGGGGTTAGTGTGGGGGGGGGGGGACAGGGGTTAGTGTGTGAGGGGGGGGGACAGGGGTTAGAGTGTGAGGGGGGGACAGGGGTTAGTGTGTGAGGGGGGGGACAGGGGTTAGTGTGGGGGGGGGGGGACAGGGGTTAGTGTGTGAGGGGGGGGACAGGGGTTAGTGTGTGAGTGGGGGGGGGACAGGGGTTAGAGTGAGGGGGGGGACAGGGGTTAGTGTGTGAGGGGGGGGGCAGGGGTTAGTGTGTGAGGGGGGGACAGGGGTTAGAGTGGGGGGGGGGACAGGGGTTAGTGTGTGAGGGGGGGGACAGGGGTTAGAGTGGGGAGGGACAGGGGTTAGAGTGTGGAGGGGGGGGCAGGGGTTAGAGTGTGGAGGGGGGGGCAGGGGTTAGTGTGTGGGGGGGGGACAGGGGTTAGTGTGTGAGGGGGGGACAGGGGTTAGTGTGTGAGGGGGGGCAGGGGTTAGAGTGTGAGGGGGGGGGCAGGGGTTAGTGTGTGAGGGGGGACAGGGGTTAGTGTGTGAGGGGGGGGCAGGGGTTAGTGTGTGAGGGGGGGGGGACAGGGGTTAGTGTGTGAGGGTTAGTGGTGAGGGGGGGCAGGGGGTTAGTGTGTGAGGGGGGGGGGACAGGGGTTAGTGTGTGAGGGGGGACAGGGGGTTAGTGTGTGAGGGGGGGGACAGGGGTTAGTGTGTGAGGGGGGACAGGGGTTAGTGTGTGAGGGGGGGGGCAGGGGTTAGAGTGTGAGGGGGGGACAGGGGTTAGTGTGTGAGGGAGGGACAGGGGTTAGTGTGTGAGGGGGGGGGCAGGGGTTAGTGTGTGAGGGGGGGGACAGGGGTTAGTGTGTGAGGGTTAGTGTGTGAGGGGGGGGCAGGGGTTAGTGTGTGAGGGGGGGGGACAGGGGGTTAGTGTGTGAGGGGGGGGGACAGGGGTTAGTGTGTGAGGGGGGGACAGGGGTTAGTGTGTGAGGGGGGACAGGGGTTAGTGTGTGAGGGGGGACAGGGGTTAGAGTGTGAGGGGGGACAGGGGTTAGTGTGTGAGGGGGGACAGGGGTTAGTGTGTGAGGGGGGGACAGGGGGTTAGTGTGTGAGGGGGGACAGGGGTTAGTGTGTGAGGGGGGACAGGGGTTAGAGTGTGAGGGGGGGACAGGGGTTAGAGTGTGGGGGGGGGACAGGGGTTAGTGTGTGAGGGGACAGGGGTTAGTGTGTGAGGGGACAGGGGGTTAGTGTGTGAGGGGGGGGACAGGGGTTAGTGTGTGAGGGGGGGGACAGGGGTTAGTGTGTGAGGGGGGGGGACAGGGGTTAGTGTGTGAGGGGGGGGGACAGGGGTTAGAGTGGGGGGGGGACAGGGGTTAGTGTGTGGGGTGGGGCCAGGGGTTAGAGTGTGAGGGGGGACAGGGGTTAGTGTGTGAGGGGGGGGACAGGGGTTAGTGTGTGAGGGGGGACAGGGGTTAGTGTGGGGGGGGGGACAGGGGTTAGTGTGTGAGGGGGGGACAGGGGTTAGAGTGTGAGGGGGGACAGGGGTTAGTGTGTGAGGGGGGGACAGGGGTTAGTGTGGGGGGGGGACAGGGGTTAGTGTGTGAGGGGGGGACAGGGGGTTAGTGTGTGAGTGGGGGGGACAGGGGTTAGAGTGTGAGGGGGGGACAGGGGTTAGTGTGTGAGGGCGGGGGCAGGGGTTAGTGTGTGAGGGGGGGGACAGGGGTTAGAGTGGGGGGGGGACAGGGGTTAGTGTGTGAGGGGGGGGACAGGGGTTAGAGTGGGGAGGGACAGGGGTTAGAGTGTGGAGGGGGGCAGGGGTTAGAGTGTGGAGGGGGGGGCAGGGGTTAGTGTGTGGGGGGGGGACAGGGGTTAGTGTGTGAGGGGGGGACAGGGGTTAGTGTGTGAGGGGGGGCAGGGGTTAGAGTGTGAGGGGGGGCAGGGGTTAGTGTGTGAGGGGGGGGGACAGGGGTTAGTGTGTGAGGGGGGGGGGGAGGGGGTGAGGGGTTAGAGTGTGAGGGGGGGACAGGGGGTTAGTGTGTGAGGGGGGGCAGGGGTTAGAGTGTGAGGGGGGGGGACAGGGGTTAGTGTGTGAGGGGGGACAGGGGTTAGTGTGTGAGGGGGGACAGGGGTTAGTGTGAGGGGGGGGACAGGGGTTAGTGTGTGAGGGGGGACAGGGGTTAGTGTGAGGGGGGGACAGGGGTTAGTGTGTGAGGGGGGGACAGGGGTTAGTGTGTGAGGGGGGGGGACAGGGGTTAGTGTGTGAGGGGGGACAGGGGTTAGTGTGTGAGGGGGGGGGACAGGGGTTAGAGTGTGAGGGGGGGGACAGGGGTTAGTGTGTGAGGGGGGGGACAGGGGTTAGTGTGTGAGGGGGGGACAGGGGTTAGTGTGTGAGGGGGGGGACAGGGGTTAGAGTGTGAGGGGGGGACAGGGGTTAGTGTGTGAGGGGGGGACAGGGGTTAGTGTGTGTGAGGGGGGGACAGGGGTTAGTGTGTGAGGGGGGGGACAGGGGGTTAGTGTGTGAGGGGGGACAGGGGTTAGTGTGAGGGGGGACAGGGGTTAGAGTGTGAGGGGGGGACAGGGGTTAGTGTGGGGGGGGGGGGGGCAGGGGTTAGAGTGTTTTTATGGGCCAATAACGTAATACCTTTTTAATTCAACTTTATTGGCTGATTGTTACATTTTTAGCCGTTTTTTTTAAATCCCCCAATAACTCTAACGACCGTGTCCGGACTGCCATACTAGCATCCTACATCCTACATACTCACCATCTATACTAGCGTCCTACATCCTACATACTCACCATCTATATACTGCATACTCTCTACTCAAAGATCGATTGTGTATGCGAGCTGCGTCGAAACGTTCTCAGTTGAAGTATACTCAAGCAATGAAGAATTTCTTCTTCTTCTTATAAGATTCAGGCAGTTTAGACACTGTTAAGCTTATAACCGCCCTCTACAGGTTACATATTGAACTAGATTTTTACAGTCCTGTGTTCATCATCTGTGTTTTAGAACTCTTGTTTTATAATTATGTTTTGTTGAGGCGGAGGATCCCTCCGACGCTCTCTGTCCGGCTCATCAGCACTCAGCTGTCTGTGAGTTGAGCTGGATGAGCCGCGCTGTGTGGAACAGCGATCTGTTCTGATCTCTCTCCACTATCAGACTCACAACACTCATTTCACTTAGTGACTCTACTGTTGTTAGGTATTTATCTTCATCTCTTATCTATTGTAAGAGCTTATGAATGACTGCACGTACAGCTGTCAGATCGCGGACCCCAAACAATGTCGTTGCCTAGCAACTTGCTCGAAAATATTTCATTTTCCTGGGCGGGTAGAATTGACCCAGTGCATTGTGGGGCGGTTGAGTAGGAAAAGTATACAATCGATTCATACCCAAAATCTTCCCGGAAGTTAGTACTCAACCGGGAATTTCTCGCATACCCAAACTCGCATACCCAACCGTCACATACTCAAATTGAAGTCAAAATGAGTATGAGTAGGACGTTAGTATGGCAGTTCTGACACGGCCTCTAACTCCTAACCCTGTATTTGACGGTAGAGTGTTAAGGTTGCGCGGTTCTCCAGCCGAGGCTGATAGGTAAAAGTGTCCGGAAAAAGTGCCTCACAGGCGGACACAGGTCGCGACTAATGCCGCTCCTCCTGCGTCGTGCTTTGTGCTGGAGAGAGTGTGACAGTGTTTACGTCATTTCACTTGAGCCAACCCCCTAAGACTAGCGATAATATCAAACCCGTTTGATAATGTCGGAATGTCAAGACGGGGAGAAGACTGGCTGAAATCAGGTCAGAAGACCACCTGACACCAAACGACAGATAACGTGCCCGCGCCACAACTCCAGCACGACTCCCGTGATTTCAGTCCGACATTGGAAGATTGTCTGCGACTGTCAAATCCCGTGAGAAGTCGTTTAGTGGGTAACACTTTATAATAACTATCCGTTGTAACTCGTTAATAGATCATTAGTAAACTCTTAATTAATGATTATTAATGATTTGTTAAGTGTTTGTTAGCAGTTTGTTAAGGATTTATAACAATGGTAGATAGTTAATAGCTTAATAATTGAATCAGTTCATCTGGGACGAGGCTGAAATAGGCTATAGACTATACACAGTGCATGGACAACTGAGGGCAGCCCCATTTTCAAATATGTTTAAATAAACTCAATACACACTGTGCATGCCATGGACTTGAACGTGACGTGATCAGTTAATCTCGGATTACCTCCCAGATGAACTGATTCAATTATTAAGCTATTAACTATCTACCATTGTTATAAATCCTTAACAAACTGCTAACAAACACTTAACAAATCATTAATAATCATTAATTAAGAGTTTACTAATGATCTATTAACGACTTACAACGGATAGTTATTATAAAGTGTTACCGTTTAGTGTAAACCCAGCATAAGGCACACTAACAGTTAGATAGATAGTGACTATTTCCCTCCTACGAGTGAGTGAGTGAGTGAGGGAGTGAGTGAGTGAGTGAGTGAGTGAGTGAGTGAGTGAGTGAGTGAGTGAGTGAGTGAGTGAGTGAGTGAGTGAGTGAGTGAGTGAGTGAGTGAGTGAGTGAGTGAGTGAGTGAGTGTGTGTGAGCATTTCCCTCATACCTGGAATGACAGCGGGGTGACAGTCTGCCAGACGTTGAAAGCTTGTCTGATGGCTCTCTGTGTGTCCTTCTCTCCCACTTTAGGAGTGAAGTTAGAAATACTGCAGGACACACACACACACACACACACACACACACACACACACACACACACACACACACACACACACACACACACACACACACACACACACACACACACACACACACACACACAGAACATTAGAAACAGCTTGGTAATGTTGTAATGTATATCTTTTATTTTAAGCTTTTTCTTTTCACACACAAAGGAACGTCATGTTAAAGTCTTTACGAGGAACTTTTAAATATTTCTGAAACAGTCTCATGTTTCCTCTGATGATCATAAATTACATGTAACAGCAAACGAGACCATCAGTGCAAAGAATGCTATTTTTATATAGTTTTTCTTAATGCCTTTGTCATGGGTATATACGCTCACCCAGGAACAACAGCTGGCGTGGTAAAAACACTACCGCTTTAGTCCAAAGGGGGGCGCTAGAATTAACACACACTAGAAAGTTCCATGAGCTTGTTGTGTGTCCAATAACACACACATACACACAAACACACACACACCCACACACACTATCTATCTATCTATCTATCTATCTATCTATCTATCTATCTATCTATCTATCTATCTATCTATCTATCTATCTATCTATCTATCTCTTGTCTTCTTTCATACTAGTATAAATCAAAGGTCCAACATGTACATTCAGGTGTTTATTTGACTAAACCTTGTCTGTTTGCGTCTGTATATTTCTCCTATACAACCATCTTTAACGGACATTATCTCAACATCAGTTTTTATTTTTCCAATACTCTGAACCAGAAATCTACAACTTCTAAAGCACTTACATCAACTAAACTTTCCATAATCATTCTCAGCACTATTCTGAAGGTTATTACAGAAGGATTTGTTCATATGTTGTTCACTGTCTGATTTATGAGACATAATGCTTGAAAGGCTCAAGCATGTGTGTGTGTGTGTGTGTGTGTGTGTGTGTGTGTGTGTGTGTGTGTGTGTGTGTGTGTGTGTGTGTGTGTGTGTGTGTGTGTGATGTGCCATCTGTGTGTTTTGGCCACAGGTCATTTGGCCGGCTTCACTGCGATACCTTTCCACACCATTAAGTCAGATCAGACAACAGCTACAGAGCCGTCTGCCTGGCACACACACACACACACACACACACACACACACACACGATTCTAACCTCAATAGAAAATGTGTCTTCACAAAGATAGCGACACACACACACACACACACACACACACACACACACACACACACACACACACACACACACCAAATCTCTGTGCTTTGGGGTGAAAAGTTGAATTTATAAATAGACTTCATAAAGGGATTTTCATGCAGACAGTTATGAGATGCTGTGTACTTCCAAAACTGTTTCAAAACAAGGTTGAAACTCACACACACACACACACACACACACACACACACACACACACACACACACACACACACACACACACACACACACACACACACACAGAGTAATGTGATGTTGGTCTAATGCAGATTAAAGCCAAACGTCCCACGGGATCCTGAACACACCATGACTCATGATGGTGCTTCTACCCACTTTATATCACTCTCTCTCTCTCCCTCCCTCCCTCCCTCTGTATCTATGTATGTATGTATCTATCTCTCTATCTATCTATCTATCTATCTATCTATCTATCTATCTATCTATCTATCTATCTATCTATCTATTTATTAGGGGTTAACCTAATTCTAGCGCCCCCCTTTGGACAAAAGCGGTAGTTTTTACCACGCCAGCTGTTGTTCTTGGGTGAGCGTACCCATGACAAAGGCATTAAGAAAAACTATATAAAAATAGCATTCTTTGCACTGATGGTCTCGTTTAGCCTGGTCCAACCAGACCATCGTACTTCATTTCATTTGTACAGAAGGTCTGGAAGTGCTGTAATTGGCAAAACGTTCACTCACTTGGAGGCGGGTGTCTGTCGAAGTTTAAAACTATTGGATCTGCCCAGTGCCACTCTGGATTAGCCAACCAATCGCATCACGTTTGGTCGTCACGTGTGTCATGAGCCGGCTTCTGACGGTGCGTTCAGGGAACTCGGAAATTTCCGACTTCACTACATATTGTATGAATCTACCGGTACCTGGCAACAGTAACTTGTTAGAGCCTAATGTTTAGTTATTTGGACGAGAAAGGTTTTAGGCGTCCATACTTTCGCGAGCAGATGCACTGGAACACAGACAGGTCGGAACTCGGAACTACCAAGTCGGAAATCTCCTTCTTCCGAGTATAAAGCAACGCAGCATTCAACTGAAACTGGAGCGTTCTCAGCCACTCGCTCAGTTCGCTGATCGGACGACTGTAGAAAACCGGAGAAAACTGGGAAATGCGCTGTACACCCAGACTGACTACTGAAGGGAAAATGAAATTTGGCCGGAAGTAGGCGGGCGGGCGGAGCCAGGCTAGGTCTCGTTTGCTTGTTACATGTAATGTATGATCATCAGAGAAAAAATAAGACTGTTTCAGAAATATTTAAAAGTTCCTGGTAGCAGCTTTGAATCAGAATTTACAGTATGTTCTTAAATAGCCTCTCTCCTCCCTTCTCTCTAGACCACAAAATAGATATACAACTAGAAGCTTTTTAGGTCTTAATGTAAATTACGACGCTCCCCGGAGACACTGAATGCATCATCCACTCTACAGTGTTATATAAAACCAGAGTGAGATCACAGTGCTATCTGGTTCTCACACACACACACACA
>CM049396.1:2240000-2242500 GCA_026929865.2 Hyperoplus lanceolatus
AAATCAGTGAATATCTCCTCATGATCCTCTACCTGTCTGTCTGTCTGTCTGTCTGTCTGTCTGTCTGTCTGTCTGTCTGTCTGTCTGTCTGTCTGTCTGTCTGTCTGTCTGTCTGTCTCCTCATGATCCACTACCTGTCTGTCTGTCTGTCTGTCTGTCTGTCTGTCTGTCTGTCTGTCTGCTGTCTGTCTGTCTCTCATGATCCACTACCTGTCTGTCTGTCTGTCTGTCTGTCTGTCTGTCTGTCTGTCTCCTCATGATCCACTACCTGTCTGTCTGTCTGTCTGTCTGTCTGTCTGTCTGTCTGTCTACCTGTCTGTCTGTCTACCTGTCTGTCTCCTCATGATCCTCTACCTGTCTGTCTGTCTGTCTGTCTGTCTGTCTGTCTGTCTGTCTGTCTGTCTGCCTGTCTGTCTACCTGTCTGTCTCCTCATGATCCGCTACCTGTCTGTCTGTCTACCTGTCTGTCTCCTCATGATCCGCTACCTGTCTGTCTGTCTACCTGTCTGTCTCCTCATGATCCGCTACCTGTCTGTCTGTCTACCTGTCTGTCTCCTCATGATCCGCTACCTGTCTGTCTGTCTACCTGTCTGTCTCCTCATGATCCGCTACCTGTCTGTCTGTCTACCTGTCTGTCTCCTCATGATCCACTACCTGTCTGTCTGTCTACCTGTCTGTCTCCTCATGATCCACTACCTGTCTGTCTGTGTGTCTGTCTCCTCATGATCCACTACCTGTCTGTCTACCTGTCTTCTCCTCATGATCCACTACCTGTTTTTTTCTGTCTCCTCATATCCCTACCTGTCTGTCTGTCTACCTGTCTGTCTCCTCATGATCCACTACCTGTCTGTCTGTCTACCTGTCTGTCTCCTCATGATCCACTACCTGTCTGTACTGAGTGAATATCTCCTCATGATCCACTACCTGTCTGTCTGCTACCTGTCTGTCTCCTCATGATCCACTACCTGTCTGTACTGAGTGAATATCTCCTCATGATCCACTACCTGTCTGTACTGAGTGAATATCTCCTCATGATCCACTACCTGTCTGTACTGAGTGAATATCTCCTCATGATCCACTACCTGTCTGTCTGCTACCTGTCTGTCTCCTCATGATCCACTACCTGTCTGTACTGAGTGAATATCTCCTCATGATCCACTACCTGTCTGTACTGTGTGAATATCTCCTCATGATCCACTACCTGTCTGTACTGTGTGAATATCTCCTCATGATCCACTACCTGTCTGTCTGCTACCTGTCTGTCTCCTCATGATCCACTACCTGTCTGTACTGAGTGAATATCTCCTCATGATCCACTACCTGTCTGTACTGAGTGAATATCTCCTCATGATCCACTACCTGTCTGTACTGTGTGAATATCTCCTCATGATCCGCTACCTGTCTGTACTGAGTGAATATCTCCTCATGATCCACTACCTGTCTGTACTGTGTGTCTGTCTCCTCATGATCCACTACCTGTCTGTACTGAGTGAATATCTCCTCATGATCCACTACCTGTCTGTACTGTGTGAATATCTCCTCATGATCCACTACCTGTCTGTCTGCTACCTGTCTGTCTCCTCATGATCCACTACCTGTCTGTACTGAGTGAATATCTCCTCATGATCCACTACCTGTCTGTACTGAGTGAATATCTCCTCATGATCCACTACCTGTCTGTACTGCTACCTGACTGTCTCCTCATGATCCGCTACCTGTCTGTACTGAGTGAATATCTCCTCATGATCCACTACCTGTCTGTACTGAGTGAATATCTCCTCATGATCCACTACCTGTCTGTACTGTGTGAATATCTCCTCATGATCCACTACCTGTCTGTACTGTGTGTGCGCTGAAAACAAAATCCTTTGTTAACACACAGCCTAGGCTCTCAAAATTGACATGTTGCTATAGCTACGATGGTCCCTTTGTTTATACACCAGTTTACAGAGCCTAGGCTGTGTATTAACACCACACACACAGTACAGACAGGTAGTGGATCATGAGGAGATATTCACTGATTTTGACAACAAGCGTTCTCCAGAATCACTGACTACACCTCTAAGTGTGTTTGTATACAGTATATACAGCTCAGGAAAAAGTCTGGATTGTTCTTCAATCTTCATCTCTACATTACTTAATGAAAATGCTCTTTAATGACAAAAAATGTATTGGAATTTGGTAGAAATGTTGTCAGTAGTTTATAGAATAAAACCAAAATGTTCATTCTACTCAAACATATGCCTATAAATAGTAAAACGAGAGACACTGAATATTTGGATTTTTCTCCCGAGCTCTGTGTGTGTGTGTGTGCGTTTTGTGTGTGTGTGTGTGTGTTTTGTGTGTGTGTGTGTGTTTTGTGTGTGTGTGTGTGTGTGTGTGTGTGATCTCTTCCCATGTCTTTCTATTCCTCCACCTCGCTGCTGTTTCATAAATGATGGAGAGAGTGAGTCTATATTTGGACAGAGGGAAAAGCTTTGTTCAGCCAGATTCACTTCTC
>CM049396.1:2260000-2262500 GCA_026929865.2 Hyperoplus lanceolatus
AATTCTGAGAAAAAAACTGGAACTGCAAATGCATTTTTGCAGAGATATCAGTGTATATGAACTAGAGTCAGGACCCATAACCACACTTCTATACAGCTCTGGAAAAAATCAAGAGACCAGTCTGGATTTTTCCCGAAAATGTTTTGGTCCGAAAGTTCCTAGTTATGTTTTCAAGAATCATCAGGATAAGTGAAGGAGCCTTTAAAATAAAACGTCCATAGAAACGTTTTAACATGCAACAAGAAAGTTAAACTTACTTTTAGTCCAACCTCCCAGTGTTTAGACTTAAAGTGGATGTATTGAAACAGCAGTGATGTGCACGGTTCAGTTATTTGTGGGAGTCCATTACCCTTCCCGGTACAAAGACTCCTCAACAATACACAGTTAATCTCAAACAGTTCCTAGACGTTTTAGGTTTCAGGAGTCATCGGGAAAACTGTGAAAAAGAAAAACAGCCCAATTTCTCTGAAAACTGGTAGGTTTGGGCAATCAAAAGGAGACCCAGTGTAGCTAGAAACACGCCCTTTTACATTTACAGAGCCTAGGCTGTTTATTAAACTCTCATAGACACTGTGTGAGAGCCTAGGCTGTGTATTAAACTCTCATAGACACTGTGTGAGAGCCTAGGCTGTGTATTAAACTCTCATAGACACTGTGTGAGAGCCTAGGCTGTGTATTAAACCCTGAATTCTTACTGAGAAGTCTTGAGCTCAAAGCGACTGTACACCTGTTTGGATTTCATCTTGTTGTATTGGTTGACCAGGTCCAGTTTGCTGTGCCCGAGCGTCATGCGTTTCTCGTCCTGTCGACTCATCACAGCAGCCGGAGAGAGAGGAGGGGGGGGGCTCTGTTCGCTCTCTGGTTCCCCCAGGGACAGAGCGGGACCCCCCCACGCCACCGTGCCCTGCGGGGACGGGGACCGCCGGAAGTTATAGGTGTCTTTGCTCGACGGCGGCGAAAACAAATCCGTGAGTTTGTTGAAAAGTTGATGCGTGGAAGTCCGCTGTTGCTTGATTGCGAGCTTCCCGCTGTCGGTGAGTGAGGAGGGTTTGGTGGTCTGGGGTTGGGGTTGGGGTGGGGGTAGGGGCTGGGGTTTAGAATGGGTTTGGGGCTGTGTTTTGGGGGTGGATTGTGTGGTTTTGGGGGGTATTTGCGTGGTTTTAGGGGTCGTTAGTGTAGATTTTGGGGTGGTTTGTGGAGCTTTGGTGGGCACGTTTTGACTATTATTCAGCCCTCCGCCACCACTGCTGCTGTGAAACATATTTGGCTTGTGATCGTACAAACCCAGAGCCTGGAACTTGGACGTATTGTTCGCCATATTCGACCGCATCACCTCCGCCACGTTCTGCTTATTCCTCTCGAACACCATCGGCTGTCCGTAAGGTGGAGGTAGCCCCTGGTTTGTGCCCCCTCCGTTTGCTGATAATCTACCCGCCGATGGGAGGTGATTTTGGGGTTGAGGGGTTCGCCTTTCGGGGCTCAAGCGAGACAAGTTCTGGTTGTTTGTCTGGTCTTTCTTGCCGTGGTTCTGAGTGACTTTGTAGATTGTGTTCGGGGCTAACGCAGGAGAAGCCTTCACACTGGACACACTGTTACTGGACTGGCTGCTGGAGTGGTCTGAAGAATGTCTGGTGTCTCTATGGCGACTAGAGAGAGAGGGGGAGAGAGACATTAAGTTAGTATTACAGAGAGAGAGAGAGAGAGAGAGGGGGAGAGAGACATTAAGTTAGTATTACAGAGAGAGAGAGAGAGAGAGAGAACATTAAGTTAGTATTACAGAGAGAGAGAGAGACATTAAGTTAGTATTACAGAGAGAGAGAGAGAGAGAGAGAGAGGGAGAGAGACATTAAGTTAGTATTACAGAGAGAGAGAGAGAGAGAGACATTAAGTTAGTATTACAGAGACAGAGAGAGAGAGATAGAGAGAGAGACATTAAGTTAGTATTACAGAGAGAGAGAGAGAGGCAGGGAGAGAGAGACAAGTTAGTATTACAGAGAGAGAGAGAGAGAGAGAGAGAGAGACATTAAGTTAGTATTACAGAGAGAGAGAGAGAGAGAGAGACATTAAGTTAGTATTACAGAGAGAGAGAGAGAGAGAGAGAGAGAGAGGAGAGAGACATTAAGTTAGTATTACAGAGAGAGAGAGAGAGAGAGAGAGGGAGAGAGAGACATTAAGTTAGTATTACAGAGAGAGAGAGAGAGAGAGAGAGAGAGAGACACATTACGTTAGTATTACAGAGAGAGAGAGGGAGGGAGTGACACATTAAGTTAGTATTACAGAGAGAGAGAGAGGGAGGGAGAAAGAGAGGGAGAAAGAGAGAGAGAGGGGTGGAGGGAGAGTGAGAGAGAGAGGGGGGAGAGAGAGAGGGGTGGAGGGAGAGTGAGAGAGAGAGGGGGGAGAGGGAGAGAGAGAGAGAGAGGGAGAGAGAGAGGGGGAGGGGGAGAGTGAGAGAGAGAGGGGGAGAGGGAGGGAGAGAGAGAGAGGGAGAGAGAGGGAGAGA
>CM049396.1:2287500-2302500 GCA_026929865.2 Hyperoplus lanceolatus
ACAAAAAAGTCTTCAGACTCGATTTAAAATAACTGAGAGTTGCAGCAGACCTCAAGTTCTCTGGGAGTTTTTTCCAGATTTTTGGTGCATAATAACTAAAAGCTGCTTCTCCTTGTTTAGTCCTAACTCTAAGGACTGTAAGTAGACCTGTCCCAGACAACCTAAGGGCTCTGGACAGTTCATAACGTATCAGCAGATCAGTAATGTATTTTGGCCCTAAACCATTTAGTGCTTTATAAACTAACATCAGTATTTTGAAATCAATTCTTGCCTGCAAATACACTATTACAGTAGTCAAGTCTACTAAAGATAAATGCATGGACAAGTTTTTCTAAATCTTGCTGTGACATAAGCCCTTTAATTCTTGATATGTTTTTTAGGTGGTAGTAGGCTGATTTATTAATTGATTTAAAAAATCACATACGCAAAGGACATACGCAACTGATGGATAAAAAAAGCCCACAGCGAACTAACTTTGTAACCTGTGAATCTAGGCATCATGTATCATAGAGAATGTCCTCTTTCTTTTAATCTCAAACTCTGGAGCAAAACCTGGTTGGAGCAGGTTTGCCTTTAAGCTTCTGTTAACACGGTGACCTAGCCAGATAAAAAAAAGAGCCACCATTCATGATATGGAAAACCCTGGCTTTAGACTCAGCAGACCTCGCTTGTAGAACAGCTCTCCGCTAGGTACAATGATAATGTGATGATAATGATTGTTTCCTTTTAAACAGGCTAAGCGGTAGTACTTACAATATCGTAAAACAATGCAGGCAAATGCTTTTACTATGTGATAGAGTATTGTTTTCCCAGGTACCATAATTCAATTCGAGAGACAGCGAGATCCTCCCAGTGGCATCGGCAAGTCTGGCATCTGTGGCATTGACTCGTTGCCAATAAGGGCAGGGACACATTTCTCCCCCCCCCCCCCCCCCCACACACACACACACACACACACACACACACACACACACACACACACACACACACACACACACACACACACACACACACACACACACACACACACACACACACAGTAGCCTCGTTTGAGTAGGAGCCGCCTGGCTCAGACCTGCGCAATTATGAGCTGAGCGCACAGCATTTTTGCAGTATTTTTGCTGTGCGCTCAGCAAAACGTGCGTCATAATTGCGCGGGTCTGAGCCACTCAAACAAGGCTGTCGTTTACAGGGGGTTTTCCCAGGAAATGTGTCCCGCCCTTATTGGCAGCTAGTTAAAGGAGAACTGACACAGATCCCACCGGAAAATGCCACGGACTTGCAACAGACTTGCCGATGCCACTGGGAGGATCTCGTCCCTGCTGTAATTTAATCAGAGTACAATATGATACCAGTGGTGAAAATTAAATCATAGTTATCAGATGTTTCTTTGTTTTAGGAACTGAAAGCCCCAAGGACAGGTGTGAGCACAGAGGGAGGAGAGGCCACTGCAGCAAACTAGAAATGGTTTGTGCTCATGGATGAGGTGATGGGGCACCGCCCAGCTATCACTCCACCAAACCCCATCTCCTCAGCCATGGGAACAAACTGTGCTGCAGTGGTCTCTCCTCAGGAGGCAGAGGGTGAGTCCACTCCGTGCGCCAAAAGAAAGAGGGAGCCGGAGTGGCTCTCCTATGTTAGGAAGATGTTATGTTTTATTATCCTTAAAATTTCTCCGATGAGGATGTCTTTACAACGAACCAATGCCGTGTTGATGAACCTACAATTTTTTATTGGAAATATGCTGATATGTTCATAAAACGTCAGTCTTAACTGTTTTGATATTATGCACCTGTGGTGCAATACATAACTAAAAGTGAAAGTTATAAAGTGATCAAAACTTGAAAACAAACATTAATGAAAATGCAAAATGAAGGAGACGGCTACCAAGATGAAGTTAAGTTATTGACATTTATTGGTTGCCAATATGCCAAATATGTACAATAACAAGCATTGACTTGGCTAGAATAAAGAGATATCAATATAACTATGTACATTAATTGGTTATCATGTTAGATTGAATTAAAACTGATCAGAAAAGTCAAAGTGAAGTAAAAAAAAAAAACAATATAACTATTTATATTTATTTGCTATCATTTATAACTATTTACATTTGTTTAACTATTTACATTTATTTGTTATGTTATGTACAAGACTATCAACAAAATCAACAATAATCATGTTCCTGAAGAACAGGTATCCTGAGCTCAGGAGCAGGAGAAGCAGACACTGCAGCTGCGAGCCTGTCCCTAAGGGTGTCCCCCGACTGCTGCTGGCACTCTTGGGCAACCTCATCCCCATCATGGTTGTCGTCCTCCCCCTCAGGCTCCAGGATGTCCCCAGTGCCGATGCACAGGTTGTGGAGGAAGAGACAGTCAATGATTACCTCTGACACAAACTCCACCTTCACCTCGAGGGCCTTTAAAAAGATGGAGCGCCACCTCGTCCTCAGCACCCCAAAGGCCCTCTCCACCACACACCCATGCGTTTCGGACAGGCTCCCAGTAGGGGGTCAGCAGGCAGATAGGCTGAGCCAGGCAGGGATACTCTCCATCTGGAGGGTCTGGAAAGGCGGAAGTCCTTTTTCATGTCACCGTCCTCAAAGTACAGACGCAACAGGGGGACATGAAGGTTGAGCCTGCAATATGGCCCTCTTGCACCAACCTGTAAAATATAATTATACATTAATATCATTATTTATTCCAATCATGTATTTATTTATTTGTTCATTGTTTATTAAAATGTATGTTCTTATATATTAAAGCATTTAATCACATCAAATGATTTGTGTACTAAGTTAATAATTATTTATTCATATCTATTTATTCTTACTATGTGTATTAGATTATTTATTTAAATGTATCCCTACTGTTTTATAGCCTGTAAATGTTTCTGCCAAGGATTTCTGCCAAATTATGAATAGTATTCATATCAAGTATATTCAGTATTACATTAACAATGACTATTTATTCTTATACTTTGTCTATTCTTTGTAATCACTTTTGCCTGATGTCATATTGTTTACATGGCTATCTATCTAAAGGTATGCTGTCTTTTCACTTTTGAAATGTGTTTGTGAAGTATGAATTGTAAGCAATTAGTTTTAAACACTACTGTAGGCTACTCATTAGTCTGTGAGGAGGAAATGAAGCAGTGTTTTACTCTCAAAGAGAGTAATCTAGGATTGCCATACTCTCTTTTCGATTGTTGACAACACTTTGATACAGTTTAGCTAACGAATAGGGTACTTACTTCAGTGGTACAACATACATTTCCGTACATGGCAACCATGTATCGACGGCGAGCTGACTCCCTCCTTCGTCTCCGTGCTGCTGCGGCTCTCCTACGACTGGTCAGGTACATTTTACGCACGCGATGGAAAATAACGAAAATCGATCAAAATGATTGGAAAATATATAAATCTAAATCACAAATGAAAATATAAAAGGCTGTCTCTAACTAAATATCTATCGGTCTATTTATCTGTATCTATTCTGTATCAACTGGCAATCTAGCATTAGGACAAAGAAGAGGAAATCAGACAATAGACGAGAAAAAATATATAATAATAAATGTTTTTAATAATTGTATTTAACATATCACCGGAAATCCTTAGGTTGAAGATGTACTGTTACGTTAAATGTGACGTTTATATATTTATTTATAATATTTATTAACGGCGCCCGGCCGGTAGGTTTGACACGTCATTTGATTCACGTCATCTGAGGTGGTTAAGTAAGTAGGCGGTCTTCCGAACATCGATTACTCAAATGGATTACTCAATCGTTATTTAAGTAATCGAGTAGTAAGCCAAGTATTGAGTACGTAGTAAGCAGTAGTTAGTAAGGCATTTCGAACAGACCCACAGACAGACAGATAGATAGATAGATAGATAGATAGATAGATAGATAGACAGACAGACAGATAGACAGACAGACAGACAGGTTTACCTTCATCACTCATCATGGGGAAGTAAGTGCCTGACGTGAGCTCAGACACACAGTCCGTCTCTCCACAGTCCCTGTCGCCGTTGGTCCCGGCGCTCACGGCGCTCGCCGCTTTAGCCGCGTGTTTAGTGATGAACCGCAGCTCCAGAGGGGACAGGAAGTTCAGCTCCCGCTCCTCGGCCAAAACCTGAGAATATGAGAGGCAGAATATGTGTTTTAATTCTTAATCTTTTATGATAACATGCAAACAAAGGGAGCCTACTTTAACTAGCACCACACCAGTTCACCCTGGGAGATTAAACAATCAAACACAATACAGATACACCAATGAGCTTAGATGTTGGAATAAATAAAAATAAATACACAATTGAATGATACGCTTAAAAGTTTAGGGTCTGTAAATAAGCAACTTTAACATTAACTAGCAACCTACCAGTTTACAGAGCCTAGGCTGTGTATTAACAGGTTAGTTTACAGAGCCTAGGCTGTGTATTAACAGGTTAGTTTACAGAGCCTAGGCTGTGTATTAACAGGTTAGGGTTTACAGAGCCTAGGCTGTGTATTAACAGGTTAGTTTACAGAGCCTAGGCTGTGTATTAACAGGTTAGTTTACAGAGCCTAGGCTGTGTATTAACAGGTTAGTTTACAGAGCCTAGGCTGTGTATTAACAGGTTAGTTTACAGAGCCTAGGCTGTGTATTAACAGGTTAGTTTACAGAGCCTAGGCTGTGTATTAACAGGTTAGGGTTTACAGAGCCTAGGCTGTGTATTAACAGGTTAGGGTTTACAGAGCCTAGGCTGTGTATTAACAGGTTAGTTTACAGAGCCTAGGCTGTGTATTAACAGGTTAGTTTACAGAGCCTAGGCTGTGTATTAACAGGTTAGTTTACAGAGCCTAGGCTGTGTATTAACAGGTTAGGGTTTACAGAGCCTAGGCTGTGTATTAACAGGTTAGGGTTTACAGAGCCTAGGCTGTGTATTAACAGGTTAGGGTTTACAGAGCCTAGGCTGTGTATTAACAGGTTAGTTTACAGAGCCTAGGCTGTGTATTAACAGGTTAGTTTACAGAGCCTAGGCTGTGTATTAACAGGTTAGGGTTTACAGAGCCTAGGCTGTGTATTAACAGGTTAGTTTACAGAGCCTAGGCTGTGTACTAACAGGTTAGTTTACAGAGCCTAGGCTGTGTATTAACAGGTTAGTTTACAGAGCTTAGGCTGTGTATTGATATCAATTAAAAAATAAAATTTTGACGCCAAGCATTCTCCAGACAGAATGAATAATATTCAATACAAATCCTAAGAACACACACACACACACACACACACAGAGACACACACTCACAGACACACACACTCACAGACACACAGAGACACACACTCACAGACACACACACTCACAGACACACACACTCACAGACACACACACTCACACACACACACACACACACAGAGACAGACACACACACACACACACACACACACACACACAGAGACACACACACACACAGACACACACACACACACACACACACACACACACACACACACACACACACACACACACACACACACACACACACACTCACAGACACACACACACACTACCTTGTGATACTCCTTCTCCCCATGTTCCAGCAGAGCGTCTGTAGCGAGTCGAGCTGCTTCGTTATGACTCAGTTCCAGAGTGGAGCCCTGGTGAGATGAAATGATACGATACATTTTCAAATGGTAGACAGACAGACAGACAGACAGACAGACAGACAGACAGACAGACAGACAGACAGACAGACAGACAGATAGACAGATAGATAGATAGATAGATAGATAGATAGATAGACACACTTACCTGTCTCCAGGGGTTTTTAACCTCTTCCAGTCTAGAGGCCAGTTTCCCCAGCGGCTTCCTGCCCGTCTGAGGGGCTCGTAAACCCTCCTGGTGGAGCATGGTGGAACTGCAGGCCTGAGGGGGGGGGGGATTTAATATTAAATGGTAAATGGTAAATGGACTCCACTTATAAAGCTCTTTTCCCTGGTTTTTCACATTCACACACACATTCATTCATACAGCGATAGCAGCAGCAGCTACCACGCAGGGTGCAAGCTAACTATCAGGAGACATTTAGGGTTCAGTGTCTCTTTGCTCAGGGACACTTGGACATGTGGCGGGGAGACGGGGGATCGAACCAGCGACCCTGTAACCCAGTGGACGACCGCCCTACACACTTCACGACAGACGCCCTAAGGGTTGATTATACAGTAAGGGTAAGAGAGGGAGGGAGGGAGGGAGGGAGAGAGAGAGAGAGAGAGAGGGAGAGAGGGAGGGAAGGAGGGAGGGAGAGAGAGAGAGAGAGAGAGAGAGAGGGAGGGAGGGAGGGAGAGAGAGAGAGGGAGGGAGAGAGAGAGAGAGAGAGAGGAGAGAGAGAGAGAGAGAGAGAGAGAGAGAGAGAGAGAGAGAGAGAGAGAGAGAGGGAGGGAGGGAGGGAGGGAGAGGGAGAGAGGGAGAGAGAGAGAGAGAGAGAGAGAGAGAGAGAGAGAGGGAGGGAGGGAGGGAGGGAGAGAGAGAGAGAGAGAGGGAGGGAGGGAGGGAGGGCCTACACACTTCACCACAGCCACCAGTAAAGGAAAATAAAGAATAAAATGATGCAACAAGTGGACACAGTAAGTTAATATTTTTTATTTATTTATTTATTTTTTAACCTTTATTTCTACAGGTAAATCCCTTTGAGACCGAAGACTCTTTTTAACCTTTATTTCTACAGGTAAATCCCTTTGAGACCGAAGACTCTTTTTCAAGGGAGACCCGTTTTCCTTTCCCACGTTACCATTCACACACACATTCACACACCGATAGCAGCAGGCTAACTATCGACATTCACACAAGGCAAACAAACAATGAAAACCACAAATGCAAATAAACTGTCTACCACTTGCTAGGTTAAGAGGGCATCGGTGCAATAGCCTGTATATCAGGGGTGCTCAAACTTTTGATAGCTGAGGGCCAATTTAGGAACCCGACATTGGACCGAGGGCCGCCGAAGGAAAACAATTGAAAAAACTGATATCATTTCAATGGCCAGCGTCTTTGCGTCTTTACAGTTTACATGTATTGGTCTGCATCCAGTAATGTGTAATTAACACATTTAAAGTAATACATGAAGGGCTAGGTCTCATTTCAACATTGGGGGACTCACATTCAAAGCGGGGGTCTGGGGGTTGTCCCAAGAAACATTTGAGGTTCGAACACTTCATTTTGTGCATTCTGGTTCATTTGTGTCTTCTGTATTTATTCATGGTGGACATGTTAAGGAACAGACAACTAGCTCCCATTGACACACATCTAATGGAATATAACTCAGTAAGGCACTGAGGCATTCTGTATTGCATTCAAATATTTATTCTACTTTATTGTTCAAAACTTTCTGCACATTGAAAACGTATCACCTTTTGGAGTGTTTTTTTGTAGGACTCACTACTCATGATGCAGCAGCAGTGTTAACTATTATGACACTATACATTGGAAATAAACAGGGTGGGATATCAGCAGCTAGCTAAGCACATAGGTCCATGGCTATCAGCAGCTAGCTAACGTTAGCTTGTTAGCTAAACTTTAGGCAAAAGAGTTAGAAACCAGTTAATGTTAGCATCCATCCTTAGACACTTGACCTAATCTAATTCACCTTGAAAGTGAGAAAGTGCATCGTATTGGGCTTGACAAGCTCACTATCTAACAACTTACATTGGGACCACTACACTGCCTGCTGCACTGCGGGAGGCGGACCAGCCGTCTGCAACGAGAGGCAGAGGCCAGCCGAACTTCGCAAGTTTAAGATGGTACGCTGTAGGGGTGTTATTATTAATAATTGGGGAATGAATATAAATAATTAGGAGGGATATTTAAGTGTTTCGACCCCTGTACTGTTTTTACTGTTACGGGGGACGCATCCCCTCCGTGCGTTTTAATTAAAAAAATATATAAATATATATATATAATTAGGGGAGAGTGGCCTAAGTTGTGCATTTTGGAAGTTGTGCCACCCCTTGTTTCTAGAAAACCGTGGAAGAAATTGGAAATGTGACCATATATTTAAGAAGAGCCATCCATTTGACTCATCCTGTAAAGAAGGGAGAAACATGGAATAAGATATAAGCACATTGAAGCTAAAAAAAACTGTGTTTTGCCTTTCAAAGTAAAATTTCCATGATCAAGGTTTTTTGATTATTGTGTCTGAACAAGTATAGATAAGTTTGAAAACATTTGACACATGTTTTAGTGCTTTGGTATGCTACACTTTGAGTCTATATAGTTAGCACAATGTCAACCCTAAACTGCTGCATCATGCTTATTATCAAAAATTCTGGGGATGGGGTGATTTGTGCCAATGGGCCTGGGTGAGTTATAAGTAAGTAAGTAAGTAAGTAAAATGTATTTATAAAAGCACATTTATGACAGTTTGCACTGTCCAAAGTGCTGTATATAGTGCATTCAGTAGGTAAACAATGAAGGTAAAATAACAATAACCAAAATAAAGGACATAAAGCCCATACATCCACATAAACACAGATAGTAGTGCAGAGGTAAGATAGTTAATGGGGAGGAAACACCAGGGTGTACATATGGGTTTTGAGCCTTGATTTAAAGGCAGAAATGTAGGGGAATCACATGTGTCAGGTGGCAGTTGGTTCCACAAGCACGGAGCAACTAGTGCAAAGTACATTTCTGAGAGTTGTGCCAGTGGCATGGCTGTATACGCTGGTCACCAAAAGAAAGTGATTGTCTACAGTAGCTCAGAAGAGAGTGACATCTCAATTCCACTTAACGACACCACTGATGAGAGTTCAGATGGCCAGAAAGATGATGATGGTGACTTTGTCATTGTGAGCTTTGCAGGTAAAACCATTAGATCTGCTAGGCCTTGTTTAAGAAAGGTGTCCTTCAATCGTTGTCAACTATTTACTTTATTTACTTTAAATACACCTTAAATAAGTGATTGTCTTGTGGATTTGTCTTGCATTACAGTTTATGAGATATATATCAATGGCACAATTCACCCCATGGTATTCTCTCCAACCGCACAACTTACACCACACCGGGGGCAAGTTGTGCAACAAGACAACTTTTTTCCGAAAGCTATATTTCTTCAACAGTTTATTCCAGATCCAAAGTTTTTATTGCCAGGGATGCACAACACCCTGAAATATATGTACATGTTTGAGTTGGAGACTTTACTGTCAAGGCCTTACTTTAAAGTCACTTTGAGTGAAAAGTTGCACAACTTAGGCCACTCTCAGTCTCCCCTATAATTTATTTTTTATTTTTATTTTTTTATAATTCATAATTCAATGCGGGCTCACTCACTCACTCACTCACTCACTCACTCACTCACTCACTCACTCACTCAGTGTTTACTACGCTACATTGAATAATAACTCAGCAATCATGTCAATCAATTATTGTTGATTTGGCCTAACTCCTTCAAACACATCTCAAACAGTGGATGAAAGGTAACCGAGTCTGTGACAACCTCTGACCTCTAACCTTTGACCTCTAACCTTTGACCTTTGACCTCTACTAATGTCTTGTGTCCCTTGTGCCTTTGTGTTTGTCTCTCTCTGTTACCTGACTGGGGACAACTGATGGAAACTAACAGATATACAGACAGAAAATAATTTCTCTCTCTCTGTCACTCACACACACACACACACACACACACACACACACACACACACACACACACACACACACACACACACACACACACACACACACACACACACACACACACACACACACACACACACACACACACACACACACACACACACACACACACACAAACAGGCCCGCCAACACAAATGGCTAGGCCCCTAAAAACCTCCAGTCAATGGGCCCCATATTAATTAATAATAATAACATTAATAATATTCAACAGATTTTTTACAAAATAACATCGGTTTACTTGAGTACTTCACTAGGTTTATCACAGAAGCAGGCAACAACGAAGGACACTATTACAGACATTGCCTATGCTGCGGGCCGCCCCTGAGCTGCAGTGGAGAACTGGACAGACCTCCTTATGGTGTGACACCTGGCTCTGCTCTATGCAGTATTGATTGATTGATTCAATTTTATTTCAGACATATCAAAAAAAGAAAAATTAAAAGCATGAAAATACAATAAAAAAAAATATTTCACAAATAAAAATAAACAAAAAATAAACCAATAACATATTGAATTGATCTGCCTGAAAAGGAGCAGGAAGAAGTATACACTTATTTAATCCTATATATATATATATATATATATATATGTATATATATATATATATGTATACACTTATTTAATCCTACCCCTTTTCCACAGCTCAATAACTTTATAATAATAATTTTTTTTTATATATATATATATATATTTTTGTTTTATATTTATACAATCCATATATCCATATATACTCGATATGTTCAGTATGTGACATGAAACTCATGGAACATTTTTCAAATTGTACCTGGCTGTACCTGGAAAGCAACAGAGTAATCACCTTGTCAACTTTCTAAGAATGAAGAAGAAAAGGTAGCAACCTGTTTTCTGTTTTACCTGAGGGGTCCAAATACTATTCACAATTCACAGAACAACACCCAGATACAAGCAGCAGGACGGCGCAGGTAAAATAATCCAGACAAAACTGTACAACAATATATCAAAACCAAATGTTGTAACCATATGGCACAAACAAGTAAAGGAAATTAATATACATTAAAGAGCTACATTTATCTGATAGGGAGACTGAATTAATCAAGGAAATAATTTTACTGTAACTCAAACAAGCTCTTCAAGACTCGATTATTTTGAGAGTTCAAATTAAATGGAGGCTGGGCTGAACGAGTCTACAATTCCTGGGAGAACAAATGGATATTTATTTTGTGATTAACACATTACTACAACTGGGTGGGAAGCCAACAAGACATATACTGTATAAGGGTCAACAAGACATATACTGTATAAGAGGTCAACAAGACATATACTGTATAAGGGCCAACAAGACATATACTGTATAAGAGGTCAACAAGACATATACTGTATAAGAGGTCAACAAGACATATACTGTATAAGAGGTCAACAAGACATATACTGTATAAGAGGTCAACAAGACATATACTGTATAAGAGGCCAACAAGACATATACTGTATAAGGGTCAACAAGACATATACTGTATAAGGGTCAACAAGACATATACTGTATAAGAGTCAACAAGACATATACTGTATAAGAGTCAACAAGACATATACTGTATAAGGGTCAACAAGACATATACTGTATAAGGGTCAACAAGACATATACTGTATAAGAGGTCAACAAGACATATACTGTATAAGAGGTCAACAAGACATATACTGTATAAGAGGTCAACAAGACATATACTGTATAAGAGGTCAACAAGACATATACTGTATAAGGGTCAACAAGACATATACTGTATAAGAGGTCAACAAGACATATACTGTATAAGGGTCAACAAGACATATACTGTATAAGGGTCAACAAGACATATACTGTATAAGAGGTCAACAAGACATATGCTGTATAAGAGGTCAACAAGACATATACTGTATAAGAGGTCAACAAGACATATACTGTATAAGGGTCAACAAGACATATACTGTATAAGAGTCAACAAGACATATACTGTATAAGAGGTCAACAAGACATATACTGTATAAGAGGTCAACAAGACATATACTGTATAAGGGTCAACAAGACATATACTGTATAAGAGGTCAACAAGACATATACTGTATAAGAGGTCAAATTATAAATTATACATGTTCCCTGGCTAGCCTCCATTCCCCCTCAGGTCAGTGTTGTGGTACCCAGTCCACCTGCCCTGGGTAACAGCAGTACATCATGTTAGGATGTTTAAAAGGCATAGGTAATCTCTATCTCTCCCTCTCTCCCTCCCCCCTCCCTCTCTCTCTCTATCTCTCTCCCTCCCTCCCCCGTCCCTCTATCTCTCCCTCTCTCCCTCCCTCCCTCCCTCTCTCTCTCCCTATCACCCTCCCTCTCTCTCTCTCTCTCTCTCTCTCTCCCTCTCCCCCTCTCGCGAATGGTTTGCTAATGTTTGTACTAACCATGTTAATAACAGCTAATGGCTCTGAGCCAGGCTTTTTTTTTAAATTGGTGTTAGCGACTTGTTTTCAGCGTGCCGTGCAATTAAAATGATCTGGGTTTGTATAACCACTATAGGTCTACTGTGAACGGGTTTGATTGTTGCAATGGAGAAAATAATTTCTCTCTCTCTCACACACACACACACACACACACACACACACACACACACACACACACACACACACACACACACACACACACACACACACACACACACACACACACACACACACACACACTTTGACATCTAAAATTGACCGTTCTATAGCTTTAAGTCGACACTAACTCACTCAATCACTCGCTCTGTAAAGTATTTGTTTAGCCTGCTGTTAACCAGATGAGAAGTAGCCGGCCACCTTCAATGCTATAGCCGATAATATCCGATCATTGCCTAATTATCTGGGTCTGTATAACTACTATACGTCTACTGTAAACGGTGGTTGATTGTCAAAATAATAAAAAGAATGTCTCCCAAACTCCTAGTAGGCTACAATACATAATAGTATTACATTGAATTAAGCGGACAAGGTTTAATACGACGCGATTTACTATAAGTGCATTAAACTTCAAGGTAGGTTTCGCGTTCTCTTCAAAATAAACTAAAACTAAAAAGTGCCTCGGGGTTATTCAAGTCAGTGCTACATGTAGACTGTACAATATGTACGTAGGCTGAACACACACACACACACACACACACACACACACACACACACACACACGGTGACACACACACACACACACACACACACGGTGACACACACACACACACACACACTGGTGACACACACACACACACACACACGGTGACACACACACACACACACACACACACACACACACACACACACACACACACACACGGTGACACACACGGAACATTTGACGGTTGGTTTGACAGTTTGAAATCAAAAAATGTCCGTTTGAAAGTCGGACGAACTCACCCACTCGCTCTGAAAGTCTTTGTTTGCGGCGATACTTTGAAATATCCAATAACACACACACACACACACTCCGTCTCACACACACTCCGTCTCACACACACTCGGTCTCTCAAACAGACACACACACGCTGAGAGGCTGTATTCCGTAATGGTCTTCGGTTCTCTAATTCCGCGTCAGCAGGGTGTGTGTGTGTGTGTGTGTGCGCGCTCACCTGTTGTCGCTACCTGTCCTGTCATTGGTTTCCCACGCGAACAGTCTCCTCCTCCTCTCTCTCTCTCTCTCCCTCTCTCTATCTGTCTCTCTCTATCTGTCTCTCTCTGTCTCTCTCTTCCTCCCACTCTCTCTCTCTTTCTCTCTTCCTCTCTCTCTCTCTCTGTCTGTCTGTCTCTCTCTCTGTCTCTCTCTCTCTCTCCCTCCCTCTCTCTCTCTCTCTCTCTCCCTCTCCCTATTTTTTGTTGTCAAGACAACCATTTCCCAACAGATAAGTTCTTATTCCGGTTATGCATTTCACAATAAAGTCTAGAGAGAGAGAGAGGGCGTGAACACACACACACACACACACACACACACACAGGGAGAGACAGAGAGACACAGAGGGAGACGGAGAGAGAGAGAGCTCATGCATGTCATGCTGTTGATAATCTATTCCACAGGTCCTTGCTATCTTGCGGTTCTTTCGTGCTTTTATTTTGAAGGCGGATGGCTACCAGTTTCGCTCACACAAAACAACCAACGTCTCACTCTCATTTGAATGTAAAATGAACGGGAGATCTGAGTGAGTGAGTGAGTGAGTGAGTGTGTGAGTGAGTGAGTGAGTGAACGAGTGAGTGAGCGAGTGAGTGAGTGAGTGAGCGAGTGAGCGAGTGAGTAAGTGAGTGAGTGAGCGAGCGAGCGAGTGAGCGAGTGAGCGAGTTGAGACTTAGATGAATCTGAGGAAAGACAAATAGTCAATAATGGAACTTAAATATTCACTTGTCCTTCATTCCCTGTCTCTTTAAACCCGTTTATAACCATCACAGATATGATACCTAACTTTCTATAATCATTGTTCTTTTTATTTCAATACTCTGAACCTGAAATCTACAACTTCTAAAGCACTTACATCAACTAAACTTTCCATAATCATTCTCAGCACTATTCTGAAGGTTATTACAGAAGGATTTGTTCATATGTTGTTCAGTGTCTGATTTATGAGACATTTTCTTCTTAAAAACATGATGAAAATGCATTTTTAAGACCTATATTTAGTTTTTTGTTAGTAAAATGAAAAAAAGTCTCTATTCAAATCTGTTCAGTAAAACTTGTTTAGCGGCATCTAGTGGTGAGATTGTAGATGTCAACGCTCCCTTGCTAACCCCTCTCCCTTTTGGGGAGAATTTACAGAAGCTACGGTGGCCTTCAAGGACAAGAAGCTATAGTTACTAAAGATGGCATCATCCACCACTGCCTCAAGTCTTTCCACAATATCAAGTGATGAGGTGAAGATGTATTTAGTTATTTATTCTTTAGTACTTCTTCTTCTTCTTGGTCTTCCAACAGGTGCATTTCCCCAGGACGCCCACTAATAAAAACCTGTAAGGCTGTTAAGTTTGTCCGTTCTGTGAGTGAGTGAGTGAGTGAGTGAGTAAGTGAGTGAGTAATTGAGTGACTGCGTGAGTGAGTGAGTGAGTGAGTGAGTGAGTGAGTGAGTGAGTGAGTGAGTGAGTGAGTGAGTGAGTGAACGAGTGAGTGAGTGAGTGAGTGAGTGAGTGAGTGAGTGAGTGAGTGAGTGAGTGAGTGAGTGAGTAGGCCGTTAAGTTTGTCCGTTCTGAGCTACTGTAGAAACATGAGGATTATAGTGTTAAGTCAAAGACAGGACAAAGGCTTCACCATCTGCCATGTGAGGATACAGTCATTAAAAGATTATTGCCCACACACTCACAGGGATATTTAAAGCTGCAGTGTGTAG
>CM049396.1:2322500-2327500 GCA_026929865.2 Hyperoplus lanceolatus
TTAATGCCTTTGTCATGGGGTATACGCTCAACAAGGAACAACAGCTAACCCTTTTTCTACATCACAATATGTACTTTAAACAAGGCTACATAAACACTGTACACACACACACACACACACACACACACACACACACACACACACACACACACACACACACACACACACACACACACACACACACACACACACACACACACACACACAGATGGCTGGACTCATCAAAAGGTCCAGCCAATGTTTGCCTTTACTCATACTGTGTGTCCACTCACTCACTCCCCCACACACACAAACATGTGTCTGGGTCAAACTCTTTTTTTTTTTTTTAAGATTATGATGATTAAGATTTTTGTCATTGCCTTGCTTTATTAGACAGTACAGAGTTGAAATGGGCAGACAGAGAGAGCCCCGGGCCCCACACTGTCAGCTATAGCCCCAGGCCCCACACTGTGAGCTATAGCCCCAGGCCCCACACTGTGAGCTATAGCACCAGGCCCCACACTGTGAGCTATAGCCCCACACTGTGAGCTATAGCCCCAGGCCCCACACTGAGCTATAGCATCAGGCCCCACACTGAGCTATAGCCCCGGGCCCCACACTGAGCTATAGCCCCGGGCCCCACACTGAGCTATAGCACCAGGCCCCACACTGAGCTATAGCACCAGGCCCCACACTGTGAGCTATAGCACCAGGCCCCACACTGTCAGCTATAGCACCAGGCCCCACACTGTGAGCTATAGCCCCAGGCCCCACACTGTGAGCTATAGCACCAGGCCCCACACTGTCAGCTATAGCCCCAGGCCCCACACTGAGCTATAGCACCAGGCCCCACACTGTGAGCTATAGCACCAGGCCCCACACTGTGAGCTATAGCACCAGGCCCCACACTGTGAGCTATAGCACCAGGCCCCACACTGTGAGCTTTAGCACCAGGCCCCACACTGTGAGCTATAGCCCCAGGTCCCACACTGTCAGCTATTGCATCGGGCCCCACACTGTCAGCTATAGCCCCAGGCCCCACACTGTGAGCTATAGCACCAGGCCCCACACTGTGAGCTATAGCACCAGGCCCCACACTGTCAGCTATAGCACCACACTGTGAGCTATAGCCCCAGGTCCCACACTGTCAGCTATAGCATCGGGCCCCACACTGTCAGCTATAGCCCCACACTGTCAGCTATAGCACCACACTGTGAGCTATAGCACCAGGCCCCACACTGTGAGCTATAGCACCAGGCCCCACACTGTGAGCTATAGCCCCGTGCCCCACACTGTGAGCTATAGCACCAGGCCCCACACTGTGAGCTATAGCACCAGGCCCCACACTGTGAGCTATAGCACCAGGCCCCACACTGTGAGCTATAGCACCAGGCCCCACACTGTGAGCTATAGCCCCAGGCCCCACACTGTGAGCTATAGCACCAGGCCCCACACTGTGAGCTATAGCCGCCCCACACATGTGAGCTATAGCACCAGGCCCCACACTGTGAGCTATAGCCAGCAGGCCCCCCACTGTGAGCTATAGCCCCAGGCCCCACACTGTGAGCTATAGCACCAGGCCCCACACTGTGAGCTATAGCCCCAGGCCCCACACTGTGAGCTATAGCACCAGGCCCCACACTGTGAGCTATAGCCCCGGGCCCCACACTGTGAGCTAAGCTCGTGGCGCCCCACACTGTGAGCTATAGCACCGACCCCACACTGTGAGCTATAGCCCCAGGCCCCCACACTGTGAGCTATAGCCCCAGGCCCCACACTGTGAGCTATAGCCCCGGGCCCCACACTGTGAGCGATAGCCCCGGGCCCCACACTGTGAGCTATAGCCCCGGGCCCCACACTGTGAGCTATAGCCCCAGGCCCCACACTGTGAGCTATAGCACCCAGGGCCCACACTGTGAGCTATACCCCGGGCCCCACACTGTGAGCTATAGCCCCGGGCCCCACACTGTGAGCTATAGCCACACTGCATGAGAGCTATAGCCCCAGGCCCCACACTGTGAGCTATAGAAGTAGGCCCCACACTGTGAAGTATAGGGCCCACACTGTGAGCTACAGCACCAGGCCCCACACTGTGAGCTATAGTGGAGTAAAGCCCACAGAGCTAAGACACTCAGGGAACCCATGAAGCCCCACAGTCACAGAGCACACACTGTAGCAGCAGGGCCCCAGTGTGCCACATGCTACACAGTGTGGGGCTGGTGATATAAGCTCACAGTGGGTGCTATACCTACAGAGTGGGGCCTGGTGCTATACAGTGATGGGGCCTGGTGCTACCACTAGCCTGGTGCTATAGCTCACATGGGTGGTAGAGCTGACAGTGTGGGGCCAACGCTATAGCTCACAGTGTGGGGCCTGGTGCTATCACAGTGTGGTGCTATAGCTCCAGTGTGGGGCCGATGATAGCTCACAGTGTGGGGCCTGGTGCTATAGCTGACAGTGTGGGGCCTGGTGCTATAGCTTCACAGTGTGGGCCCGGCTATAGCTCACAGTGTGGGGCCTGGTGCTATAGCTCACAGTGTGGGGCCTGGTGCTATAGCCCACAGTGTGGGGCCGGGGCTATAGCTGACAGTGTGGTGCTATAGTCACAGTGTGGGGCCTGGGGCTATAGCTCACAGTGTGGGGCTATTAGCTCACAGTGTGGGGCCTGGTGCTATAGCTCACAGTGTGGGGCTATAGCTCACAGTGTGGGGCCTGGGGCTTAGCTCACAGTGTGGGGCTATGCTCACAGTGTGGGGCTATAGCTGACAGTGTGGTGCTATAGCTCACAGTGTGAGGGGGCTATAGCTCACAGTGTGGGGCCCGGGGTATAGCTCACAGTGTGGGCGCGCGGGGGCTATAGCTCACAGTGTGGGGCCTGGTGCTATAGCTCACAGTGTGGGGCCTGGTGCTATAGCTGGGCCTGGTGCTATAGCTCACAGTGTGGGGCCTGGTGCTATAGCTCACAGTGTGGGACCTGGTGCTATAGCTCACAGTGTGGGGCGGTATAGCTCACAGTGTGGGGCCTGGTGCTATAGCTCACAGTGTGGGGCCTGGTGCTATAGCTGACAGTGTGGGGCCTGGTGCTATAGCTCACAGTGTGGGGCCCGGGGCTATAGCTCACAGTGTGGGGCCTGGTGCTATAGCTCACAGTGTGGGGCCTGGTGCTATAGCTCACAGTGTGGGGCCCGGGGCTATAGCTGACAGTGTGGTGCTATAGCTCACAGTGTGGGGCCTGGGGCTATAGCTCACAGTGTGGGGCTATAGCTCACAGTGTGGGGCCTGGTGCTATAGCTCACAGTGTGGGGCTATAGCTCACAGTGTGGGGCCTGGGGCTATAGCTCACAGTGTGGTGCTATAGCTCACAGTGTGGGGCCCGGGGCTATAGCTCACAGTGTGGGGCCCGGGGCTATAGCTCACAGTGTGGGGCTATAGCTCACAGTGTGGGGCCTGGTGCTATAGCTCACAGTGTGGGGCCTGGTGCTATAGCTGGGCCTGGTGCTATAGCTCACAGTGTGGGGCCCGGGGCTATAGCTGACAGTGTGGGACCTGGTGCTATAGCTCACAGTGTGGGGCCCGGGGCTATAGCTCACAGTGTGGGGCTATAGCTCACAGTGTGGGGCCTGGTGCTATAGCTCACAGTGTGGGGCTATAGCTCACAGTGTGGGGCCTGGTGCTATAGCTCACAGTGTGGGGCTATAGCTCACAGTGTGGGGCCTGGTGCTATAGCTCACAGTGTGGGGCTATAGCTCACAGTGTGGGGCCTGGTGCTATAGCTCACAGTGTGGGGCCTGGTGCTATAGCTGACAGTGTGGGGCCCGATGCTATAGCTCACAGTGTGGGGCTATAGCTCACAGTGTGGGGCCCGGGGCTATAGCTCACAGTGTGGGGCCCGGGGCTATAGCTCACAGTGTGGGGCCTGGTGCTATAGCTGGGCCTGGTGCTATAGCTCACAGTGTGGGGCCTGGTGCTATAGCTCACAGTGTGGGGCCCGATGCTATAGCTCACAGTGTGGGGCTATAGCTCACAGTGTGGGGCCCGGGGCTCTCTCTGTCTGCCCATTTCAACTCTGTACTGTCTAATAAAGCAAGGCAATGACAAAAATCTTAATCATCATAATCTTAAAAAAAAAAAAAGAGTTTGACCCAGACACATGTTTGTGTGTGTGGGGGAGTGAGTGAGTGGACACACAGTATGAGTAAAGGCAAACATTGGCTGGACCTTTTGATGAGTCCAGCCATCTGTGTGTGTGTGTGTGTGTGTGTGTGTGTGTGTGTGTGTGTGTGTGTGTGTGTGTGTGTGTGTGTGTGTACAGTGTTTATGTAGCCTTGTTTAAAGTACATATTGTGATGTAGAAAAAGGGTTAGCTGTTGTTCCTGGATGAGCGTTAACCCCATGACAAAGGCATTAAGAAAAACTATATAAAAATAGAATTCTTTAGCACTGATGGTTTCATTTGCTTGTTACATGTAATCCTTGCTCACTGGGCCTTTGATACTTTTCTGCGGTTATAAATGTACATTTACAGACGGCATAGTGACAATGATATGTATTATGTATATATGTATATGTATTATTATTGACTGTAATGTATGGACCTGGACAAAAACAATTAAAAAAAAAAATTCAAAAAAATAAAAACAGACATCCCTTATAGGTGATGACATACAGACAGTCAATAAAAAAAATCTAAATGTTATATAAATATAAAATTGGTCCAGAAAGTGCCAGAGTGCAGCTATAGTGAGCTATAGCCCCACACTGTGAGCTATAGCCCCGGGCCCCACACTGTGAGCTATAGCACCAGGCCCCACACTGTGAGCTATAGCCCCACACTGTGAGCTATAGCCCCACACTGTGAGCTATAGCCCCAGGCCCCACACTGTGAGCTATAGCCCCACACTGTGAGCTATAGCACCGGGCCCCACACTGTCAGCTATAGCCCCAGGCCCCACACTGTGAGCTATAGCACCGGGCCCCACACTGTCAGCTATAGCCCCGGGCCCCACACTGTGAGCTATAGC
>CM049396.1:2340000-2347500 GCA_026929865.2 Hyperoplus lanceolatus
GTGTGTGTGTGTGTGTGTGTGTGCCTTTCCTTCACCATGGAAAATCGTCCCGTGGGATTTGACTACAAACTGCCGCTCAATTATGCTGATGTAAAAATGTTAGACAAAACTTAAATCAACACAACCTGCATCCCTGTGTGTGTGTGTGTGTGTGTGTATGTGTGTGTGTGTCTTGTGTGTGTGTCTGTCTGTCTGTCTGTCTGTCTGTCTGTCTGTCTGTCTATCCATCCATCCATCCATCCATCCATCTATCTATCCATCCATCTATCCATCCATCCATCCATCCATCTACCCATCCATCCATCCATCCATCCATCCATCATAAATCAATACAGACACATTGTGGATTGCATTGTGTTTCCATAGTGCATCGTAACATGAACTAGCTGCTATACATCAGGTTGAAGGCTTTTATATAACTGTGTGTGTGTGTGTGTGTGTGTGTGTGTGTGTGTGTGTGTGTGTGTGTGTGTGTGTGTGTGTGTGTGTGTGTGTGTGTGTGTGTAATATGTGTTATTGGGGCAAAGGTTGTCACTGGATCTGGTGGAGCTAATCCCATAGAATGACAACACACACACAGGGAGGGAGGGAGAGAGTGTGTGAGAGAGAGTGAGTAATAGAGATAGAGAGGAAAGGGAGCTCACTGGATCAAGGAACCCAGGAGCTACACCCCATAGAATGACAACACACACACAGAGACAGGGAGGGAGAGAGAGAGAGAGAGAGAGAGAGGGAGAGAGAGAGAGAGAGAGAGAGAGAGAGAGAGAGAGAGAGAGAGAGAGAGAGAGAGAGAGAGAGAGAGAGAGAGAGAGAGAGAGAGAGAGAGAGAGAGAGAGAGAGAGAGAGAGAGAGAGACACACACACACACACACACACACACACACACACACACACACACACACACACACACACACACACACACACACACACACACACACACACACACACACACACACACACACACACACACTTACCCCCAGTATTTTGTTCCTCTGCTCTACGTCTTCCCACATTGAGTGAACGATGTAGCGGCACATGTATTTACCCGCTCTGCCCTCCGCCCGCATCCGCACCAGACACATCCTGAAGAGAGGGGGACATTAGAGAGAGAGACAGAGAGAGAGAGTGTGTGTGTGTGTGTGTGTGTGTGTCTGTCTGCATGTGTGTACTTGAACCAATTTGAGTTTTAGACCTTAAGAGTGAGGACATTTAGTCCGGTTCCCACTTTTGGGACAGGCCTTTAAAGGGCTGTTTGAGGGTTAACACTAGGTTTTAAGGACAGGCCTTTAAAGGGCTGTTTGAGGGTTAACACTAGGTTTTAAGGACAGGCCTTTAAAGGGCTGTTTGAGGGTTAACACTAGGTTTTAAGGACAGGCCTTTAAAGGGCTGTTTGAGGGTTAACACTAGGTTTTAAGGTTCAGGTATGAATTAGGTTTATGTTAGGGTTAGTGTAAGGCAGTGGTTCTCAATTAATTTCTCTCATGCCCCCCCAGAGACCCCCCCCTAAATTAAAATACTATTGAGAACCTGCTAATATGTATTTATTTATCTGTACAAACCCACTGTGTGAGTTTCTGGCTCGAGCATTCTGCAGACAATCACCTTGTTATCACATTAGATAAGAAACACTAGCTGAGATAACTTCTGCAGCAAGAAAAATCAAAGTTCAGTTTATTAGCTCAATTTATAACATTTAAACCTGCAGTGTGTAATATGACATCATCAAGAAAGTTCTACAAAGTTCTAGAATGCAACGCTCCCTGGGTAACTCCAACCCTTTAGAATAATAACAGAAGCTACAGTGGCCTTCAAGGACAAGAACAATTCTAAATGTTAAACAATGCACCTGATGACATTCCAACTATGACACTTTCAAGATGGCGGCACTAGGCCTTGGTCCAAAATATGCAGAAATATGGACATATATGAGACCCTTTCTAAGGGAAAAAATAATAATTCAAAAAAAAATGTTCAGCTATTATGCACTAAATTAAATGTACTTATGGATATTATAATTACTTTCTACAAAATCTGCTAGGAAATAAAACCCAAAATTCTACACACTGCAGGTTTAAACAAGACTGCTCAGTCTGTGTGAATCTCAGGACAGAGAAACAAGAGCAAATGATTAACTGAGGTTTGCATTTCATTCAAAACATTTTTAAACTGTAAACATAGTTAAGGTGTTTTTTATTATTATAGGCCAATAGGCCTTCTGTGATGTGATAACCAATAATTCATTAATGTTATTATTAGTCTACTTGCTTGATTTCTTTTTAAATAGCCTACAGATACACTTGGAGACACATGTGGACATTTATTTACTGCAAATCACGGCCTTTCGTGCGGATATGACCATACACAGGCACACATCACGCTTGCTAGCACGTACAAACATGTGCATGTTGGTGTGTGTGTGTGTAACTCACCACACATGCAGCTGTGATACCAGGAACCATGAGTTGAGTGTGTCGGGGAGGGAGCATTCTGAAACACACACACACACACACACACACACACACACACACAATGAAAATGTATTTACGGAGCACATTCCTAGCTGCTATATAATCCTAACTGTCAGTTTGATGGTAAATGGTAAATGGACTTGTATAGCGCTATATCTCCGTTTATCACAGACTCAAAGCGCTTTACATTGTTTTTTGTACACATTCACCCAGTCACACACACATTCATACACCGATAGCAGCAGCTACCACGCAGAGTAGGCTTAGCACTAGGGTGCTAAGCTAACTAAGCTAACTATCGGGAGCAATTCGGGGTTCAGTGTCATGCCCAGGGACACTTCGACATGTGGCGGGGAGACGGGGATCGAACCTCCGACCCTGCACACCAGAGGCGAACTTCCTACCCACTTCGCCACTGCCGCCCCTGAGTTTGATTCCCCTCTTCCTAATGGGGCCAGACTGTTAGTCTTTGTTATTTCAGGCTGAAAGTTCACTAGCACACTAGTAAGATAGTAAGCACAGATCTGATAAAAAAAGAATAAGGAGAATAACGTTATCATAAAAGCACTATCAGAATTAAAATGATATCACTTCTAGTAAACGTGTACATAGCGTCCTCATGTGGAGAATGCTGAATCCTGTGTGGATAGTCAAACATTGATGGGAATACAGAAAAATTAATCAAGAAACCTTCTTAAAGGCCTACTTCACCGGTGGGAATATGAAGGTGTATTGAATTCTGAGATCCTATGTAGTATAAATGTGCAAAAAAAAAATTGAAATCGGTTCATCCTAGCCTGAGAAAAGGCAGAAAGAGTGTTTTTTTTTTAACCCTATATTTCTCTTTCTCGTGACATCACAGAAAGAGAAATATAGGGTTAAAAAAAACGTACTTTGTAAATATTACTGTGATGTCTTTTACTGTGACATCACAGTAATATTTACAAAGTACGTTTTTTTTTTAAGGTAAAAAAAAAAGTTCTACATTTAAAGGAATACTTCACGGAACCGGCGTTCTATCATTATAAAATCACTATTATAATATAATGAATGAGGTTTTTCTTCCCTCAGTCTTCCCTTGGCCCAGCTGTCCTGTTAATCCTGACCCTTACTGTGATGTCACAAGAAGGAAACTGTAGGGTTAGACCAGTGCTTCTCAAATGGTGGGGCGCGACCACTAAGTCCCCCCTGCGAGCGGCAGGGGGGACTTAAGTGTTTTTTTTTTTTTTTTTTAATTTTATATATATATATTGTTTTTTTTCTTAAATAAACATTATACCAAGGGTCAGAAGTGTAACAGAATTTAGATCTTACAAAGAAAGGGAGTATCCACTCATTGGACAGAAGGCTGTCAACATCTTACTACCCTTTGCCACATCCTATCTGTGTGAGATGGGCTTTTCCACTGTTGCTGCACTCAAGACAAAGTACAGGTCCCAGCTTAACATTGAGCAAGAGTTAAGAGTAGCAGTATCAAGTTTGAAGCCCAGATTTGGAATGATGTGCACTGCAAAGAGGGCTCACTGCAGCCACTAAAATACAGAGCAAATTGTATTTTTGTGTATTATAAGCAGAGTGTGTTCATATAAAACAGACAAATAGGGAAATAAGTTCAAAATAATTGTGAAGGTGAATTTAGTTCTATTAAAAAAGCTCAAACTGATGTAGCTGCCAGTTTCAAATAGTTCAGGGTTCAAGGCTTTTTTAATGTCTTGTGTTATGTTCAGGGAAAGTATGCAAATTGTACATTAAATATTGTTGCAAATGTTGCACACAAAGAGTAATGTTTATTTTTAAGTCATATATATTTTTGAAAGGGAATAAGCTGATGAAGCTGACTGACAAGTGACCAATGTTTACTGTTTAAAAATGTTATTAATTAAATGAAAACCCCAGTGAAACATTTGCTCTTGTTTCTGTGTTTTGAGATTCACACAGACTGAACGGTCTTGTTTAAATGTTACAAATTGAGTTAATAACCTTGGAAATTGTTTTAAGATGTTGCAGATGTCAGCAAATTGTATTAATCTATTTTAATAATAAGGTGATTGTATGCAGAATGCTGGTGCTAGCAACTCAAACTCATATATAACTCTTATACAGATAAATAAATAAATATTAGCAGGTTCTCAATAGTATTTCAATTTAGGGGGGTCGCGAAAAAATTTCAGTCTCCTGGGGGGGGGGGGGGCATGACAGAAAATAATTGAGAAGCACTGGGTTAGACAGTGAGACCATCAAACACTCTTTCTGCCTTTTCTCAGGCTAGGATGAACCGATTTCAATTTTTTTTTTTTGCACATTTATACTACATAGGATCTCAGAGTTCAATACACCTTCATATTCCCACCGGTGAAGTAGGCCTTTAACTTTGCTTGAAAAATTGTTTTTTTAAAAGTATATCTGGACCAAATCTATTCACCCAAGACCGACTCACACAAGGGCAGAATGATTCAAATCAAATCAAATCAGTTTTATTTGTATAGCCCAAAATCACAAATACATTTGTCTCAGTGGGCTTTACATTTCATACAATATGATACAATATGACACCCTGCCCTTATCTATCTATCTATCTATCTATCTATCTATCTATCTATCTATCTATCTATCTATCTATCTATCTATCTATCTATCTATCTATCCTTACACCCTTAGCTCGGCTGAGAAAAAACTCCCAGTAAAAAACCCTTTACTGGGAATAAAAAAAATTTAAGAAATCTCAGGGAGAGTGGACAGAGTAAGGGATCCCTCTCCCAGGACGGACATGCTGCAATAGATGTCATAAGTAGACCCAAGACTGACTCACACAAAAGGACAGACTGATTCAAACAGATGTGTGTGTGTGTGTGTGTGTGTGTGTGTGTGTGTGTGTGTGTGTGTGTGTGTGTGTGTGTGTGTGTGTGTGTGTGAACAAAATGCATTTGTGCATTTCGTGGCGACAACACGATGGTGAAGTGTTCAGAGTTTTGATCTGGAGCGGCTCGTTCACTCACCTTCAAAGAACGCGTCATAGTTGATTCTCTCCACACAGCACGTGTACATCCGCAACGCAGCGATCTTGATTTTCTGTGTAGAAAAAAAACCCAATATAACAATAAGATTAATGGAGACACACACACACACACACACACACACACACACACACACACACACACACACACACACACACACACACACACACACACACACACACACACACACACACACACACACACACACACACACACACATTAAGTATATCTGTCCTGCCCTAACCTCAGTGCCTTCCTACTTTGTTTACCCCTGTTGTGTGAGTGAGTGAGTGAGTGAGTGTGTGAGTGAGTGAGTGAGTGAGTGAGTGAGTGAGTGAGTGAGTGAGTGAGTGAGTGAGTGAGTCTGAGAGTGAGTGAGTGAGTGAGTGAGTGAGTGAGTGAGTGAGTCTGAGAGTGAGTGTGTGAGAGAGTGTGTGAGTGAGTGTGTGAGTGAGTGAGTGAGTGAGTGAGTCTGAGAGTGAGTATGTCTGTGTGTGTGTGTGTGTGTGTGTGTGTGTGTGTGTGTGTGTGTGTGTGTGTGTGTGTGTGTGTGTGTGTGTGTGTGTGTGTGTGTGTGTGTGTCTGAGTGTGTGTGTGCGTGTGTGTGGTGTGTCAACAAAATGAACACAACACCATGACATAGTTTTTGTTTTCAAGTGAAAAGTGAAAACATGTTCAGACATTCAGTCACTTCTTTAAAACCAACTGGAGTTAAAATTAAATCGATTCAGGATGCTGATAGCTGGAGGCCACACACACACACACACACACACACACACACACACACACACACACACACACACACACACACACACACACACACACACACACACACACACAGACAGACAGAGACAAATAAAGACACACACACACTCACACACAGACAGACAGACACAAATAAAGACACACACACACACACACACACACACACACACACACACACACACACACACACACACACACACACACACACACACCCCCACACACACACACAGACAGACAACAAATAAAACACACACACACCACACACAGACAGACACAAATAAAGACACACACACACACACACACACACACACACGACACAAATAAAACACACACACACACACACACACACACAAATAAAGACACACACACACACACACACACACACACACACACACACACAGACACACACACACACACACACAGACACAAATAAAGACACACACACACTCACACACACAGACGCGGGCAGACACAAATAAAGACACACACACACACACACACACAGACACAAATAAAGACACACACACCACACACACACACACACAACACACACACACACACACACACGGACACACAGACGCGCAGACACAAATAAAGACACACACACAGACGCCAGACACAAATAAAACACACACACACACACACCACACGACACACAGACACACACACACACCGGCAGACACACACACACACACACACACACAAATAAAGACACACACACACACAAATAAAGACAGACACACACACACACACAGGGACGGACGGACACACACACACACACACACACGGACGGACACACACACACACACACACCAGACACACACACACACAGAGACAGAAACACACACGGACGGACACACACAAATAAAGACACACACACACTCACACACAGACACAAATAAAGACACACACACACACTCACACACACACACACACACACACAAAGACACACACACACACACACACAACACAAATAAAGACACACACACACCACACACACAGGGACGGGCAGACACAAATAAAGACACACACAGACACACACAAAGAAACACACACAGATGACAGACACACACACGGGCAGACACACACACACACACAAACACACACACACACACACACACGGACACACAGACGCGGGCAGACACAAATAAAGACACACACACAGACCAGACACAAATAAAGACACACACACACACACACCGGACACACAGACACACACACACACACGGGCAGACACACACACACACACACAC
>CM049396.1:2355000-2357500 GCA_026929865.2 Hyperoplus lanceolatus
TAAACCTGCAGTGTAGAATTGTGGGTTTTATTTTCTAGCAGATTTTGTAGAAAGTAATTATAATATCCATAAGTACATTTAATTTAGTGCATAATAGCTGATTTTTTTATTATTTTTTCCCTTAGAAAGGGTCTCATATATGTCCATATTTCTGCATATTTTGGACCAAGGCCTAGTGCCGCCATCTTGAAAGTGTCATAGTTGGAATGTCATCAGGTGCATTGTATAAAATGTAGAATTGTTCTTGTCCTTGAAGGCCACTGTAGCTTCTGTTATTATTCTAAAGGGGTTGGGGTTACCCAGGGAGCGTTGCATTCTAGAACTTTGTAGAACTTTCTTGATGATGTCATATTACACACTGCACCTTTATGCACCTGATGACATTCCAACTATGACACTTTCAAGATGGCGGCACTAGGCCTTGGTCCAAAATATTCAGAAATATGGACATATATGAGACCCTTTCTAAGGGAAAAAAAACAATTAAAAAAATGTTTTCAGCTATTATGCACTAAATTAAATGTACTTATGGATATTATAATTACTTTCTACAAAATCTGCTAGGAAATAAAACCCAAAATTCTACACACTGCAGCTTTAAGTGTATTTTGAGAATAACTTTTTGTCCGTTTCTCGAATCTCTTCAATGCAATTTCCATATTTCCTTAGGTCTTCATCATTGTTATTTTTTAAAGTAGCCTATGCTTAGGTCCCTGAAATTAACTTGTTTCTGGTGACATAAAACTATGTAACACCTAGGGAACGTTAGGTAACTTATGTCTGCAGCTGTGTGTGTGTGTGTGTGTGTGTGTTTTAGTTATTTCTCTCTCACACTCACACACACACACACACACACACACACACACACACACACACACACACACACACACACACACACACACACACACACACACACACACACACACACACACACACGCACGCACACGCGCGCACAGGCGCGCGCACACACTTGAAGAGCAGTTATGTGTTTGGTTAGGGTTCGGTGGCTAGGCTAACATTAGCTCTACTTGTTGTTATCACCTTTCCCCTGGCTGTGACGAGGCCTCGGAGGGCCAGCTGCAGCGGCCGGCGGTACATGGCTGATTCTTTGGCCGTAGATCGGAGCTGGAAATCGGCTTGCCACCAAACCACCGACCCGGGGCTCGCTGGAGGTAAAAACCTAAACGTTCACCACCCACTGCCTGCTCCTCTGCAATGTCAACGGAATCTGCCCCGCAGTCTATCCGGTCCGGGTGGGAACCAAAGGAGAGGCGGAGAAAAGTTCCGCTTTCATAAGAGGTCTATTTTCTCTATTCCTTAAAGGGACACTGTGTAACATTTTAAGCAATTTATTAGCTAAAATCAATATCCTCATTCTTAAATATGTCCTCATTGGTGTAAAATCACCTCTGCCAATAATCTGAATTATCCTCCTGAGCAAGGCAAGGCAAGGCAAGTTTATTTCTATAGCACAATTCAGACACAAGGCCACTCAAAGTGCTTTACAGGGGCAAGATTAGAATACATAAAACACATTAGAAGACATTTAAAAGCGAATAAAAGAAGCAAATAAAATAAAAATTGCAGGTTAAAATGGAAACAAAAAAGTCTTCAGACTCGATTCAGGGTGAATTACAAATATTAATATTACATTTTGTCCATTGAGCGGGCAAGTCTTATGGAGGCATCCATATTTTTGGAATGTCATCAGGTGCATTGTTTAGAATTTAGAATTGTTCTTGTCCTTGAAGGCCACTGTAGCTTCTGTTATTATTCAAAAGGGGTGGGGTTACCCAGAGAGCGTTGCATTCTAGAACTTTCCAGAACTTTGTGGAACTTTCTAGATGATGTCATATTACACACTGCACCTTTAAGAGTTCATAATCATTGTTTTGTGTAATGTTGAGAAAGCATTTCCTACAAGGTATTCAACGTATTTTCTTTTTTAAACTTATTTTTATTGAATTTTTGCATTTAAAAAATTACAAAATCGGGGGGCGCCTTTAGCTCAGTTGGTAGGGCATCCCCCCCCCCCCATGGGCCTCGGCCAGCAGCAGACCCGGGTTTAATACCAGCCCGCGGTCGTTCTCTGCATGTCACTCCCCTCTCTGCCCCATTTCACCTCTGTCTCTACACTATCAATAAAGCATAAAAATGCCAAATTAAAAAAAAAAAAAAAATTACAAAATCAACATTGAAATATATCGATGCCCCGCCCCGCCCCTCCCCTCCCCGCCCCGGACATAGGTATATGTCATATATGTCCATAGGGGAGGGACCAAAGAGAACAAGTGGAGTGGTTGAGGTATTTGGATTCAAATCTCTATCCCAACTGCTACTTTCTCCACAAATCCTCCACCCCAGCTTTAAGTTTGAAGTGCAACCGGTTTCCTAGATTTAGAAGTAAGAATTCAGATCAAACTTATCAAATGTTACAGTGTATTTCTGCATGAAAACACTTGATCTCTTTAAAGCTGCAGTGTGTAGAATTTTGGGTTTT
>CM049396.1:2370000-2372500 GCA_026929865.2 Hyperoplus lanceolatus
GTTGCTTCTCTCACCATTGAAATTAGTATGCCGACTAACTTTGGAAGTTTAAAAACATTAGCAAACAAGACTTACAGATCATAGTTTCTGTGGGATGAATTTCTGACGGCTCCGTGTCCTGTCGGCCCTAGCTAGGTCCTAGGTCTGTGTCCCACCGTGTGTCCGTGACCGTCAGTCCAGCTGCGGCTCGGGACAGAGATTGTGAAGCAGCTCAGCTGTTTATTAAACCACGCAGGTCAGGTGTTGTATGGGTATCCCCTCCTCAACTTCACCGTGTCGCATAATAAGCCTCCTGTCCTGTCTAAAATGATCACCGTGTGTTTCGTGAGGGAGGGAGGCGGCTGCGGCAGCGATGTAGTCCCGTCTCCTCACGTCTAAACACACCCGGTGACTACAGCTAGCTAGCGCGGCTTACAGTATGTACTGTTACAGACACCGTGGACTACTTTTCCTCAAAGGCTGGAGTACACAATACTTCTCCATTATTTTAAAAATGCAATGTAAAACTACAGAACAAAAAGGAACACACTAAATGACAACAGCTCAATTCACTACTACCTACTACTGTGCATTGGTTGAGGCTGTTAGGTTCGGTCAGGTTCTCACGACTCCCTCCCGTGACGTGTTCGAATGCTGTGAACTTTTTAGCAGCGTAGCTCAAAAACGCCACTTTTCTCTCAGTTTTGAAAAACGTATAAAATCCTTCATAGTCTTTTTGAATGGGCATGTCCAGAGTAGGTTATGAATCAATCTCGTTTATTTTTAAACCTGCAAGTTGCTCTTTAAACAGAAAAAGACATCTGGCCACACATGACAAAACCAACATGTTTGATTTTAAAAACAAATAATGCCTGACTTAGTAGATAAAGCAAATCATCATCATCTTCAAACCACAGCAGCTTGGAACCAAACGTCTCTTCCTGGGTCACATCAACCAGCTCTGAGTGGGGGATCCCGAGGCTTTCCCAGGGCAGTGTGGAGATACAATCTCTCCACCTAGTCCTGGGTCTTCCCCATCCGGGCTGACCTCAGTTATTCACACGGCATCCAATAATCCTGGTTTGTGCGCGTCGCCATTTTCTGAGGGGGAGGGAGATAGCTGACGTATACCTCCGAGGCAAAGTGAGGGACAACGGGCGGAGAGCTGTCACTCAAGAGATTGCGCCAATACATTTTAACCTCCGATAAAATAAAAACTAGCGTGGTCCGAAAAAATTCACCCCCCTCAGTGTTGTCATGGAGATATGACCTTAACATACAGACTAAAATGGTTTTGTGGACCAGGCTGTGAATAGGTTTAATAAGACTTTGAAAACGGTCACGTGACAAGTGACAAGTGAGTCAATGAGATGGCTGTCATCTGCTCCCAGCCCCCTAGTGGCACTTCCGGTTACTACAGTTGTGGTCACTTCCTTATTGGATGCCGGTAAAAATCGCTGAGGTTGGGGCTGGGTCTTCCCCGAGGCCTCCTTCCAGCTGGACGCTCCTGGAACACCTCCCTAGTGAGGCGCCCTGGGGGCATCCTGACCAGATGCCCCAACCACCTCAACTGGCTCCTTTCCTCACCAATGACCGAGCGCTCACCCTATGTCCAAGGGAGACGCCAGCCACCCACCTGAGGAAACCCATCCCGGCCGCTTGTACCCGCGATCTGGTTCTTTGGGTCATGGCCATAGGTGACGGTAGGAGCACAGATCGACCGGTAGACCGAAAGCTTTGCCTTCCAGCTCAGCTCTCTTTTCGTCACAACAGTGCGGTAAAGCGAAGGCAACACCGCCCCCGCTGCTCCGATTCTCCGGCCAATCTCACGCTCCAGAGTTCCCTCCCTCGCTGACCCTCACCCCTCCCTCCCTCGCTGACCCTCATCCCTCCCTCACTGACCCTCATCCCTCCCTCGCTGACCCTCATCCCTCCCTCGCTGACCCTCATCCCTCCCTCCCTCGCTGACCCTCATCCCTCCCTCGCTGACCCTCATCCCTCCCTCCCTCGCTGACCCTCATCCCTCCCTCGCTGGCCCTCATCCCTCCCTCGCTCCCCCCCCCCCCCCCTCGCTGACCCTCATCCCTCCCTCCTCGCTGACCCTCATCCATCCCTCCCTCGCTGACCCTCATCCCTCCCTCGCTGACCCTCATTCCTCCCTCCTCGCTGGCCCTCATCCCTCCCTCCCCGCTGACCCTCATCCCTCCCTTGCTGACCCTCATCCCTCCCTCGCTGACCCTCACCCCTCCCTCGCTGACCCTCATCCCTCCCTCGCTGACCCTCATCCCTCCCTCGCTGACCCTCATCCCTCCCTCCCTCGCTGACCCTCATCCCTCCCTCCCTCGCTGACCCTCATCCCTCCCTCGCCCCACCCCCTCCCTCCCTGACCCTCATCCCTCCCTCGCTGACCCTCATCCCTCCCTCCCTCGCTGACCCTCATCCCTCCCTCGCTGACCCTCATCCCTCCCTCGCTGACCCTCATCCCTCCCTCCCTCGCTGACCCTCATCCTCCCTCCCTCGC
>CM049396.1:2382500-2385000 GCA_026929865.2 Hyperoplus lanceolatus
ACAGTGGACAAGATCGATCTAACGGACAGCTAAGTAGCACCGACAAGGCTATGAAGAAACAAAAGGACCGTGTCCAGGTTAGTGATAACCCTCCCTGGAATCGTCTTGGTGGAAGGCCAAAGAGATTGGAAAAGGGAGGACGGATAACTGGCAGGGCCGAGCACCATGAGATGACTGATCTGGATCGCTGGCCTGCGTTATCACCCTGGCACGGTGCCTCCTCAACCCCCGCGCCTCGGAGGGGGAGAGGTAAGAACAACAAACTTCCACAGCAAACAAGTGTGCAAGTGTCGAACCGGTTTACTCCACTGATGCAAGTCCCAAAATTTCCCTCTGATGACCAAGATAGCATAGCGCCTTCACACAACAAGGTAAGGCCCGAAAGCCAAGAGCCACAGAGAGAGCTAACAACCGGGCTAACCAAGCTAACGACCAGGCCTGCAAATCTGATTGTTGGAGACTTTTCTGTTAGAGATATGAAAAGCATGTGTAGGGTTGATACCAAAGTACTCTGCTTTCCCAATGATATGGTGTCGGACCTAGAAGAGAGAATCCTGGACCTTGCAGCAGCACATACAACTGTAAAGAACATCATTCTGCACATCGGGTCAAATGATGTTGTAAAGCACGAGTCTGAAATGTTGAAACAGGACTTTAAGAATCTCCTGAACACGGTCAGCTCACTGAATGCTGAGGTGTTTATCAGTGGTCCTCTGCCACCAATCAGAAGAGGACCTGAGCGATTCACTAGACTGTTAGCACTGAACACATGGCTTTCAATAGCGTGCCCTGACCACCATTTTATTGACAATTTTAACATTTTCCGCAGACAGCTTTTTAAGACAGATGGACTTTGTCTAAATAAGGCTGGAGTCGAACTATTCACATCCAACGTGATCTACGTCCTACGTCACCCATCTGTTCGTGCCAAGGACAAGGCCCAGGAGGAGAAGATAACACAGCGTAGCAGCAGCGCCGAAGGACAACTGCCGGCCCCAGATGACAGCTCAGACCAGGAGAGATATCAGGGCAGAGAGGAGGGGGCCCCACCCATAACAAGCCCACCTCTTGCTCATTCAATCTCTCCTACAACCACCCTTTCTCCATCCTCTCCTGATCTGGGATTCAAGGAAATCATATATACCCCCAGCAGCCAACGCCCCCCTCAACTCGCCAATCTAAGCCACAGCGCCCGGCTCTTCACCCCTCCACGCAAACTCCCTCCGATCCCACCGCGACGTCATCATCATCAGGCTTGGGAGACTGATGATGTCAGCACTTGTTGATATGTGCCGGGCCGCGGCTACACAGTTATCGCCTTCGACCCACAGGATAAGCAGGGGCCCTGTTTCTCAAAGTGTATCTCAAGTAACAGGAAACCGTTATCAAATCTGATAAGCATTCCTCTTCAGCCACAGTGTGCTGAAATAAATCGGGCTGACAATGCTTCGAACACACTAAATTTAGCTTTATTAAACATCAGATCCTTGGCAGGTAAAACATTTTTAATTAATGATCTTATTACTAGGCACAATCTTAATTTTATGTTTTTAACTGAAACTTGGTTAGACCAAGATAACAGCTCAGCTGTTCTTATAGAGTCCGCCCCCGCAAATTACAATTTTGTGAGTGAATCCAGAGTGCATAAAAAAGGAGGGGGGGTTGCTATTCTGTTTAAAGAATCTCTACAATGCAAAAAGATGTCTTATGGAAATTTTGATTCATTTGAGTATGTGGCTCTACAGTTAAATTCAGCCTCTAGAGCTATTTTCATCAATATCTACCGGCCACCACAATACAATACTAGCTTTTTAGATGACCTTTCTGAGCTGCTGTCTGTAATCTGTATTGAGTTTCACTGTGTATTAATTATTGGAGACTTAAATATTCATATCGACAAACCCGAGGACAGATGTGCGAAAGAACTGTGCTGTGTCCTTGACAACTTTGGACTAAATCAGCATGTTGACAAACCAACTCATAACAAAGGGCACACTCTGGACCTTATCATTTCCAGAGGAGTGAACATTTCAGACGTAACAGTGGCAGATATGGGTCCCCTCTCAGACCATTCCTGTTTATTTTTTGAGAGTAAAATGTCTGTGCACACAACTGATCAATCAAAAGTAATCAAAAAACGGTATATTACAGAAAATACCAGTGAAACATTCATTCAAGCATTTTCTTTAACAGCACCCCTCCCCTGTAACTCAGTTAATGAGTGTTATAAAGGCTATTGCGCCCACTAAGATGAAGGTTGTCTCTGGTAAGAAAAGATCTCCTTGGAGAAATGCCCCGCAGGTCAGAATAGAAAAAAGAGAGTGCCGTAAAGCGGAACGTAGGTGGCGAAAAACAAATCTCCAGGTTCATTATGCCATCTTCAAAGAGAAACTGTGCACTTTTAACTCAGAGATGAAAAGTGCAAGGCAGTCTTTCTTTTCTGACATCATCACCAAAAACAACAACAATGCACGTGGGGCGACTGTGGCTCAGATGGGAG
>CM049396.1:2397500-2402500 GCA_026929865.2 Hyperoplus lanceolatus
AAAGCAACTCCTCCGAGGGTGCGCTAATAGTCACCTAGAGCTGTGGGTGCTGCCATAGTAGATCACTTTACTAACCAAAAAACAAAACAAAAACAAAATACACCGATTGCTTTTACACAAGGTTTCAACTTAAACCAGTATGTACAGTGTACACCTTATCCAATACTACAGCTAGTCACAAATCATCTCTACGAAATGGTTCTTGAAACCAAGATCACCGGAATGGGCCTAGAACTCCCATCAACCACTAAGTAGCATAAAATATTACCCATAAAAACTATTACCAAAATAGAACCTGCTGGTAATCAAAACTAAGGCAACAATAACCTCTGGAGAACTAGCCTAAAAAGTCAAGTTACACACCACCACTTGACAAATCTAAAAGCTGCACAAACAAAGTTAGGATCCAGGACACGTTACCACAACTGTCACCATAAAGCAATCACTAACTCAGCTAACATTACAAATCAATCACTGCTGAGCACAGTGAGCTAGCCTCCGAGTGCAAATGATCATCAAAGCAAGCCCCCTGGTACCTGCCTAACTTTAAACTAAACCTAACTGGCTTCTGAGGCGTACCGGGCTCAAGGCTTCTTTAAAGCAAAGCTCAGTTAACCTCAGCCCTGTGGCCAAGGCACTGATATGCTCGCCCCCACCAGAGACAAGATAACAAAATAACAAATAGTGCACTGATGGAAGGACAGATTGCTCTGTCCAGCTGGCACACTCCCTAACTAACCAGGGAGATCACTCACAACTTTAAATCAAAAGCACTCAGATTCAATACTCACCAACCTCACCATAAAAAACGCTACTCACAGCCACACTGCCAAACACCACCAAAGTATACAAAGTTTGTCTAGGGGACAAAGAGAAACAAATTAACTCAACAAAACTCATCCGGATTGATCCCGGCGAGGCCCCAATATGTTACAACCCGGCTCGGGAAAGCAACATAAAGCAGTCAAACAAAGGTTAAGGTGTAAGAAAATTTTATTATAACAAAGGTTAACTAAAAGGGTGACTGGTGGCCATGCTGTTGGCCCTGGCTGGAGAGACAGAAGCTGTATCCTATTACAGAGACCACATCCTTGGAAGGACGCGGTCTCGCGGTCTATGAAGGCTATAGCCCATGAAGGCCCATTGAAGGCCGAACCAGGGCCGAATGAGCGTTGTTAAACGGGACGGTCTCCGTTTACGAGCATTTCCGGTTTGCGTAACAAGCCGTTACCTTGCATGATGACTCGCCGCTCCTGTGCTGCCTAGCAACCCTGATTCCTGCCAACGGAAACAGCCTTGTCAACGGAGGAAAAAAGAAAAAGAAGTTGCCTACCAGACAAAAAGAAAAAAAAGTACAAAAAAAAAAGAAAGGAAGATAAAAGTTATGAAGATGGAGCAACACGTTGCTGTTTTGTTATTTTTTATTTTATTGTATGCCATCTCTGAAAAAAACGCAATGAATCATGGGATATGTTGGGCCGCAAAGGATCCATCTGTTGCAGCCTTCAAAACCGTGAAACGAAGGCTGCATTTCTCGGCCGCATATGAGGAGCCTGGCAAATGGAACAACCTTTGAGCGCCGCTATGACGCAATCGGTCTTCAAATGCAGCCTTCGTAGACCGCAACCCCTGTATTGAGATTCACCCAGAGTGAGGGAAGCCTCCAGGCTTAATAGGCAGCAGCAGGTGGCAGGTGACGAGGAGAAGGAGAGGCGCCAGGAGCTCTGCAAACAGGGAAGAGATCTACACATAACAGGTACCTATGCACCTATACTTGTGAGGACCTTCCTTGATCTAGTGATCAGGGGCCGTATTCACAAAACATTTTATCTTAGCGCTAAGAGTACTCCTAAGGAGCACTAAAAGTTCTTAGTAAGGAGTAATTTCTTAAAACCTATTCACAAAGCTGATAAGACCAACTTTTACTAAGGAATGGGAGGGACTCCTAAGCTAAGACTAGAGGGCGGTGTTGACCCTGTTGCTATGGATGATGTCATGTTCATACCTTCTATGCCCACAGTGATTGGCTGAGAGGGAATGAGTCCCTAAGAGTGAGTTTATGATAGAAACACTGTGGGAGATATCCATATCGTGTCGCTGTATTAAAGTAAAGAGTTTTTATATACAATTAATGACAAGTGACACTGATTTAACACGAAACCAAGATACTGCAGGGTTTCCCACACCTTTGTTCACAATTAGCCTACAATAACGCCACATAGGTCTATTCATTTTACAATGATTTGAATCGGAAAAAATATCCTCATTGAACAGCTGCACGCCATGCACTCTCACTGTATTTCCCTCAACGGCGGACTATGCCGCAATAGTCAGACAGCGACAAACCAGGAAATTCACCATTTAAAAACAACAGCCGGCGAAATCGTAAAATGCATGCGGAAGGAAAAAGGCGCAATGCGCAACTATACAGTAGCGGATCTGTGGAACGGAGGAGATGCTGCGAAGCGCCACATATAGGCTATAGGCCTACTCTAGTAGGAAATTAAACCCAAACGTGACACCAACAGTAACTTTCAGTGCATCGTAAACCCAAAGCAACTGGAGGAAAAGGAACTTAATAAATACTTTTTTATATAAATATGATAAATATAAATGTGTCTATACTTTCTAAACATAGCTTTACTAAGATCATTAAACCCTTACAGCTATTAAAGGTACCTTTCATAAAGCTCACTATCATTAAATATCTCTCAAATGGTTGTCTGTGATTTACTCTTAGTGACTTAGGATTCCTCTCGAGGACTCCTAGCTTTTCATAGATTTAGGAGCTAGTTTTAGCGCTGAAAGGCTTTGTGAATTGCACTTATCTTAAAAAGTTAGGAGTCCTAAAATTAGGAGTGAAACGCCCCTTATTTTTGAGAGTTACTCATAAATCAGCACGTTAGGACCTACTCTTAGCCTTAAAATGTTTTGTGAATATGGCCTCTGGTACTTTACCAGGAACTTTTGAATATTTCTGAAATAGTCTTGTTGTCCCTCTGATGATCATAAATGACATGTAACAGCAAACCAGACCATCAGACAGTGAATAACATATGAACAAATCCTTCTGTAATAACCTTCAGAATAGTGCTGAGAATGATTATGGAAAGGTTAGTTGATTTTCAGCAGTGCTTGAGGGAACGCAACCAGACAAAGACATTAATTGCATATTAATTTAGTTTTTCTTTTGTCCAGGAAAAAGCTTAAATAACTCACAACAACAGAGCAATGGAGTGAGTCTACTTCAGATTATCAGCGGGGACATGTTTTAAAATTGTCTCTCTGAAAATTCAAACATGTCGTTCTCTAACCCGACCCGGTATTATGACACTCATCAAAACACACACACACACACACACACACACACACACACACACACACACCACACACACACACACACACACACACACACACACACACACACACACACACACACACACACACACACACACACACACACACACAAACATGTCATTCTCTAACCAGACCGGTTAGGATTAGTCACGGTTTCAAAATGTGCTGAAGTTTAAAACAGACAAAAGCCAAAATACTCATTCCTCTTTTAACATGGTGCTCTAGTGCCAGAACACACACACACACACACACACACACACACACACACACACACACACACACACACACACACACACACACACACACACACACACACACACACACACACACACACACACACACACATTAATTCTTTATTTGAGTCCACCAATCACATTACAACAGACAGGATTCAAATATTTCCAGGAATGAGATAGGACAGTGTTCAAGGGTATAAAAAACATCTCCTGCTCCACACTGCCAGGCTGCCTGTCACCGCTGATATGGAGCAGAACTTTGACAGCTGTTTGGATGTCCTGCTGGAGAGCCCTGCCAGCCCTAACCCAGTGAAAACAAGATGGTGGACATGCCCCAAGCTGCCAAAGATCAACACCACCAGTTTGCTTTGATAGCCCAGTTCACTTAGTTTGGACAGAATGGGCTGGTACTTCATGATTTTATCACTAAAGGCAATGTCCATGTACAGATCGTAAACACAGCCTACTTCAAGCAGCAGCACCTGCCTACTGGCTCTGTCCAGAAACACACCATCCGGGGTGTTAGGGATGTTACAGAACACATCCGTAGAGCTGTTGAACCACTCCGGCATAATACGAGAATGTTTGTACATGGTCACATTTTCTGCCAATACTTTCTTTACAGCGCTAGCTATCAGATCGACAATTCGGTCGTGGCGTGCAATATAAAGTCCTTTGTACATAGTACAGCCATTTACAATATGAGCAACAGATTCAAGTTGATGGTCTGAGTGCATTATACAGTATGGATGGTTGTGTGCAGGGTACCATAGTGCCAGGTTGTATTTAGTAGGTAGCACCTGCAGTCTGGCTTTAGCTGTGAAACAGAGGATGTCCTCACCAACAGCAGCATTTGTGTACCTGGAGTGTGAAGCAGAGTGGTTGGCGAAGTCCAGGGGCCTGTTTCAGGTAGCTGGTTTTACATACTCTGAGTTTAATCCTGCGCTCTGAGATGGGGCCTGTTTCAGGTAGCTGGTTTTACATACTCTGAGTTTAACCCTGCGCTATGAGTTGGTAAACTCAGAGCACAGGGTTGATGAGTAACTCTGGGTTTTCGGTTTCAGAACAGTGGATCAGCGTTGGGTCAATCAACTCTGAGCGTGTTCACTCTGGGTGGAGCGCGTGCGTAAAAGCCATCGTCAATGGATCGCTGATAACATGATTCACCATGGAAACAGAAGAAACAAATGCTTGATCCTCCCACTTCTCCACTTCTCAAAAAAGAAAAAAAGAAATCTCCGCTCCTCCCACTAGAGTTAGACATATTAACGAATGAGCTTATGGTAGCCTATGGAGAAGAATTAACGGGATATTGTCTCATAACTCTGATCTAATCTCCTCGGCAATTCAGAAAAAAAAACAGAGCAAACATTTTTTGTCAAGAGAATCATTTCGCTTCCGTATGAG
>CM049396.1:2420000-2422500 GCA_026929865.2 Hyperoplus lanceolatus
TCAACATTTTGCGAAAACGTCATCGGCCCTTTCCCTTGCGTGATTGGTAGAGCTGCTTGCTGTCATATTTTGTGAAAAACCATCCAATCAACTTGGTGTAATCACTAAGGACCTCCCCATTACTTGTCAAACATGTTTACAATCACTGAACAAAGGACTCCTATTCATGCTCCTATTTCGACTTCACCATGGCGCGGATGTTCGACAGCTGAGGCCCGCGACGAGATTCAGAGGAGCAGTGATGAGGAAGACGCCAATTCCAACATTGGGGGCTTTGACGAAGAGGAATATGAAGATGACATGGATCCATTTGAAGACGGGTAAGAGCATTTATTTGACAAAACGTCTGTTTTTGTAATGGAAGCTAAGTGTGAACATGTAAACTAGCTTGAATGTTGCGTCCGTGACATGACCGATTTTTTTTTTGGAACTGACGTGACAGAGCTGTATACTCTTGTCGCCAGCCTTCTGTTGTTTGAAAACAAGTAATAGTTTTCAAAAGGTAGAGAATAGAAATATATTTCAATAGTCTTACTTTATTCTCCGCGTCCGCAGTGTCTGTGCATTATTGATTTAGTGGGTGCAACAATGTAGGCTAGGTTCAAAACAGTACAATCTTCCCCGTGTGTCTCAATTTTGTTTGCTAGCTGTCTCGCATAAATGGACACCCGTGTGTGTGTGTGTGTGTGTGTGTGTGTGTGTCAATATATTTTTGCGTATGAGTACGAAAATGGTGAATGAACCAGCATAGGCATTAATCGGTGGCAGTGCAGCGCTGTCTGTTGTGGGAGATGGAAAGTCGTCATTTAGTCTGGCTGAGGGGAGGAGACAGAAGTTACGCGAGAGAGAGAGAGAGAGAGAGAGAGAGAAACAAACATATTGTAGTAGGCTATACAGCTGTTTATAAACGGGTATAATAATTTATTTTAGAAATTGTAAATGAAGCTCTGTGTGTAAATGTAAAATAGCTTGAATTTTGCATTCTTGACATTACAGGGACTGATTTCTCTACTGATAGCACTACTTTTGTTTGAAAATAATAGTAATAGGTGTGTATTCTGTGTAAAAGTATTTACCTTTACAATTTACTAATAGTAGAGAATGGAAATGTTTTTGCATAGACTTTTATTACACTGTTGTTTGCAAATACAAGTTGTGAAGTTTGAATATTTTTGTTATGAGATAATGAGACTGATTTATGTGAATCTGTAGCAGCACCAGGTCCAGCAGAAGAGGAGAACCACCCGCAAGAGGTCCCGTGTCCCAACTCCACCAGCACCCCCTACGCAGCAGCGGGCTTGGAAGACTGAGGAAGACACCGCTCCTCCTGTCTCCAGGTTTCAACCTGCACACACCCCTGGCCCACAGCTAGGCACACACTTCTACACACCAATTGAGCTCTTCAAATTGTGTTTCACTGCACACACACTCTGTAGCAACACAAACAAACAGGCTGCCAAAAAAATTGCCATGGGTAAGAAGTTTAAATGCACTGATTTGACAGTTGAGGAGTTTTACAAGTACATTGGACTCCTCTTTTACATGGCCCTGGTTAGACTGCACCACATTGCTGATTACTGGAGGCAGAACCACAGTTTAACCTGTCCATTTGCGGCAACAGTCATGAGTAGGGACAGATTTGGTGTCATCTCCTGGAACTTACACATAAGTGATCCAGATAAAGATGTAAACAATGATAGGAAGAAGGGAACGCCACAATTCGACAAACTCTTCAGGGTCAAACCTCTCCTCAATTCGATCAAAACCGCAGCAAAGACCTATTTTCATCCACACTAAAACCTGGCTGTGGATGAAAGGATGGTTGCCTCAAAGGTTAAAACCAGAATGACTCAATACATGAAGGCCAAACCTACTAAGTGGGGTTTCAAATTGTTCGTTTTGGCGGACTCAAGCAATGGCTACACCATAGATTTTAACATTTACACGGGGAAAAGTGACATCCCCTCCGGACATGGCCTCTCTTACGATGCTGTAATGTCACTTGTGCAGCCATACCTAGGGACAGGGTATCACATTTACACGGATTGTGATGCGTCCCTTTCATTACACATCCCATGGACCTTTTTATGTGTGGTATCAAGTCATTATTCGGTCTCATTTTGCTTAATTCCTCATATGTGGTCAAAGTAGAGTAAGAGACTATTTGTATTTTGGCAAATTTGATTTTAGTCATGTTTTTTGCACTTCCCAACTTTTTTTTGGGAAAATGACAGTGCATTATAGAAGCTAATGCTTTGTAAATGGGGATAATGCTTTCGCTCAGCAGGATAGCACTCTTTTTGTTTTCATGCCTGTTCACTTTTCTTGGCTCATTTGTTGTCTGTCTGTTCTCTTCCAGTTTTCCCTGGTGGAGACAAGACGGTGTGGATCAGGTCCTTCCTCTGGCAGCATCTGAAGTCCTCCTGCATCCACACTATTCATATTTTATTTTAGTATTAGCATGTTAACATTAGTCAATTATTGTATTTCTTCATGATTT
>CM049396.1:2442500-2445000 GCA_026929865.2 Hyperoplus lanceolatus
TGAAAGGTACATACAGCACATATATAAGAACAACTGCACACATGCTTTGTGAGAACTAGAAACATGTGTAAGCTTGGGACATGGTGACGTTGTAACATTATTACCTTTAGAAGAGCCTTGCATCTGTGCTAGCCAATGTTATATTGATTAGGTTACTTCTACTCTTGTCTCTACATTCATTATTTGATCATTGTATGAAGTGTATTTCCTTTCATCTTAAACCTGCAGTGTGTAGAATTTTTAGGTTTTATTTCCTAGCAGATTTTGTAGAAAGTAATTATAATATCCATAAGTACATTTAATTTAGTGCATAATAGCTGAAAAAAACGTTTTGAATTATTATTTTTTTCCTTAGAAAGGGTCTCATATATGTCCATATTTCTGCATATTTTGGACCAAGGCCTAGTGCCGCCATCTTTAAAGTGTCATAGTTGGAATGTCATCAGGTGCATTGTTTAAAATTTAGAATTGTTCTTGTCCTTGAAGGCCACTGTAGCTTCTGTTATTATTCAAAAGGGGTGGGGTTACCCAGGGAGTGTTGCATTCTAGAACTTTGTAGAACTTTCTTGATGATGTCATATTACACACTGCACCTTTAAAGGGACACTGTGTAATATGACATCATCAAGAAAGTTCTAGAAAGTTCTAGAATGCAACGCTCCCTGGGTAACCTCAAACCTTTTCAATAATAACAGAAGCTACAGTGGCCTTCAAGGACAAGACTAATTCTAAATCTTAAACAATGCACCTGATGACATTCCAAAAACATGATTCCTCCATAACACTTGCCTGCTCAATGTACAAAATGTAATATTAATATTTGTAATTCTCCGCCCTGGAGGATAATTCAGAGTATTGGCAGAGGTGATTTTACACCAATGAGGACATATTTATGAACGAGGATATTGATTCTAGCTTATAACTTACTTAAAATGTTACACAGTGTCCCTTTAACTACTGATGTTTCCTGTCTGGACTTTCTATTGTAATTAAATCAGTCTGATCTATCTATCTATCTATCTATCTATCTATCTATCTATCTATCTATCTATCTATCTATCTATCTATCTATCTATCTATCTATCTATCTATCTATCTATCTATCTATCTATCTATCTATCTATCTATCTATCTATCTATCTATCTATCTATCTATCTATCTATCCTTAAATCAGCCATCCTGGAAGCTCCCAGACTCAGATTAGCATTGAAGTCATCTAGAACCAAACTTGATTGTTCCATTGTTATTCTATCTGACCATGTCAACCATTCTGTGTAAAGAAGCTCATTTTGTGTATACAACTCAGTCAAGACCCTGGCACCGCCCGCCTACTACTTCCGCTCAATTTTCATTTCCCTTCAGTAGTCAGTCTGGGTGTGCGGTACATTCTTAGGTTTTCTCCGGACAGATTTCTGCCGGTCCAATCAGCGAACAGAGGGAGTGGCTCAGAAGCCGGCGCATGACATGATTGGTTGGCAGATCCAGAGTGGCACTGGGCAGATCCAATAGTTTTAAACTCCAACAGACACCCGCCTTCAAGTGAGGTAGTAACGTTTGTCAATTGAGCAATTCCAGACCTTCTGTACAAATGAAATGAAGTACGATGGACTGGTTGGACCAGGCTAAATGAAGTACAATGGTCTGGTAGCACCAGGCTAAATGAAGTACGATGGTCTGGTAGCACCAGGCTAAATGAAGTACGATGGTCTGGTAGGACCAGGCTAAATGAAGTACGATGGTCTGGTAGGACCAGGCTAAATGAAGTACCATGGTCTGGTAGGACCAGGCTAAATGAAGTACTATGGTCTGGTAGCACCAGGCTAAATGAAGTACGATGGTCTGGTAGGACCAGGCTAAATGAAGTACGATGGTCTGGTAGGACCAGGCTAAATGAAGTACGATGGTCTGGTAGGACCAGGCTAAATGAAGTACGATGGTCTGGTAGGACCAGGCTAAATGAAGTACGATGGTCTGGTAGGACCAGGCTAAATGAAGTACTATGGTCTGGTAGGACCAGGCTAAATGAAGTACGATGGTCTGGTAAGACCAGGCTAAATGAAGTACGATGGTCTGGTAGGACCAGGCTATGGCATTGCAGGATGCTGTGGTCTTCTCTCCATACATGAATGCTGCTTATGATCATCTGTATTGTCTTTTGGAACTAACTAAAGATTTGTTTTCATATGTGTGAAGTTTTTCTTCAACACAAACCTTCTTCCACAGACCCGACCATCCAACCTGTTGCATTTCTCCTCCACACACATCTCTCTCCGGGATAAACCAGAATGAGAAACAACACACAAGAAAGCAAAACCGTGAAAACAATTCCCCAATTATGTTTCATTTCCTATTCCAGCCGACACACACACACACACACACACACACACACACACACACACACACACACACACACACACACACACAGTGTCACACACACACACACACACACACACACACACTGTTACCCCGTCATAAATCATAGGAAATCTCGGTCTCCAT
>CM049396.1:2450000-2452500 GCA_026929865.2 Hyperoplus lanceolatus
TACAAAGAGAAGAAGAAGTTAACCCTAAAATGGCGATTATATATTACAGACAATTTCTAATGTTTTGACACTGTTTAAATGGTAAATGGACTTGACCTATACAGCGCTTTTTAGCTGTGTTTCTCAGCCCCAAAGCGCTTTACATTTCTTACCGCATTCACCCATTCACACACACACACACACACACACACACACACACACACACACACACACACACACACACACACACACACACACACACACACACACACACACACACACACACACAAACACAGGGACACTTGGACACTTGGACATGTGGCGGGGAGACGGGGGATCCAACCACCGACCCTGTAACCCAGTGGACGACCGGCCTACACACTTCACCACACACACACACACACACACACACACACACACACACACACACACACACACACACACACACACACACACACACAAACACAGGGACACTTGGACACTTGGACATGTGGCGGGGAGACGGGGGGGGATCCAACCACCGACCCTGTAACCCAGTGGACGACCACCGACCCTCCCACCCCCCCACACACACACCACACACACACACACTTACACACACACACACACACACACACACACACACACACACACACACACACACACACACACACACACACACACACACACACACACAAACACAGGGACACTTGGACACTTGGACACTTGGACATGTGGCGGGGAGACGGGGGATCCAACCACCGACCCTGTAACCCAGTGGACGACCGGCCTACACACTTCACCACACACACACACACACACACACACACACACACACACACACACACACACACAAACACAGGGACACTTGGACACTTGGACATGTGGCGGGGAGACGGGGGATCCAACCACCGACCCTGTAACCCAGTGGACGACCGCCCTACACACTAGTAGCCAAGCCATAGTCAGCCATAGAAAAGTCACCAGCAATTGAAACCGCAATGTTCCGAGTCATTCTGGGGTTAATTTGAGATTTCACTTCTGAAAATAAACTTCAACAAATTCCAATTAAAGTCTTAGTCTAGTGGGGGGGGGGGGGGGGGGCAGAGGCTCAGACTGATAGCAGGCTGAATCTGGGTCAATTAGACAGACAGACAGACAGACAGAGAGAGAGAGAGAGACACACGCACACAGACAGATAGACACACACACACAGAGACAGATAGACAGACAGACAGACAGACAGACAGACAGACAGACAGACAGACACACACACAGACAGGCAGACAGACAGACAGACAGACAGACAGACAGACACACACACACACACACACACACACACACACACACACACACACACACACACACACACACCACACACCCACACGTTGATAGTTTAGTCTGCTGAGCTAGTGGGGGGGACAGAGGTTAAGAAGATAGCAGTTTGGATCTCGGTCAATCAGACATTTTTTATTGAAGAATTGTTCATGGATCTTTTCCCACATTTATAGCAGGTCAGCAAACCCATCACCGGCCTGGATTCAGACATCACACATTCTTTACATAACTGCTTAGAAAAAAAGGGAAAGAAACCTTGGGTAAGACACACACACACACTGAGACACTGAGACACACACACACACACACTGAGACACACACACACACGCACACAGACGCGCACACACACGCACACTGAGACACACACACACACACACACACACTCACTCACTCACTCACTCACTCACTCACTTACACACACAGACACTCACTCACTCGCTCACGCACACACTCACTCACACACAGACACTCACTCACTCACTCACTCACTCACTCACTCACTCACACACACAGACACTCACTCACTCACTCACTCACTCACTCACACACACACACACACACACACACACACACACACACACACACACACACACACACACACACACACACACACAAAAATTACTCTTCATTGTACATTTAAATCACAGGGAAAAGGGCATAAAAAGGGGGGCGGATAAGTGCTGGAGTGAAAGGGCATTCTTGAGTATAATTCACAAAAGTATTTCTTTTAGACAAAAAACTTTTTACACCAAAGAGAAGACAGTAGATACAAATCGAATCAAAGCAGTACAAAAACAATGTCTTTTAGAATGTCCTTTATCTCAAATGTTGGTCATTTCTCCGATATATCCTCCTCACGTCAACATAGCACGCACATTTTTAGTGAGTGGGTGTCCGAGATATCTCACTTTTCATGAGTTTATCTTGCTCTGTTTAGTCTTTTAAGCGTGTGGTATGCACTCCGATAGTCCGACAGTCCGACAGTCCACTGCAGCTTGGCAGAGAGTAGTGAAAATGTCTCTGGAACTCTGTAGCGGTGAATTCGGACACACACAGCTGGAATAAGCAGTTTTTTTTTCCTTCCGTGATGACCGCACACACACAGACAGATAGATAGACAGACAGACAGACAGACAGACAGACAGACAGACAGACAGACAGACAGACAGACAGATAGACAGACAGACACACACATACACACACC
>CM049396.1:2460000-2485000 GCA_026929865.2 Hyperoplus lanceolatus
AGTGATATTACACTCTGCTCACTCAAACATTGTTTTAAACAGTTTTGCAGCTTAAAGATAACATTACACATGGGGGGACCGCCCTGTGTGTGTGTGTGTGTGTGTTGTGTGTGTGTGTGTGTGTGTGTGTGTGTGTGTGTGTGTGTGTGTGTGTGTGTGTGTGTGTGTGTGTGTCCGCCCTGTGAGGAGTGTTTATTTACCCTCATGAGGCCATAGATCACTGAGAGCTGCCAATGACCCACCAGATGGTTAGAATACACACACACACACACACACACACACACACACACACACACACACACACACACACACACACACACAGTTAGTTCTTGGTCCGATCTAAGTCAAACACGCTGTGTCATGGACTTGAAGAATATATGTCAAAACTGCGGCACTTTAAACTCATGATTCCAGCCCTAAATATTCTAATCTACATCTCAACAAGGATCCCAATACACACACAGACACACACACACGCACGCAGACAGACACACACGCACGCACGCAGACAGACACACACGCACGCACACAGACAGACACACGCACGCAGACAGACAGACACACACACGCACGCAGACAGACACACACAGACAGACACACAGACAGACACACACACGCACGCAGACAGACACACACACGCACGCACACACACACACACACACACACACACACACACACACACACACACACACACACACACACACACACACACACACACACACACACACACACTCCTTTAATAACACATAACCTATAGTGACAGTTGGATGACAGCTCACTCAGCTTCTTCCAGAAACTTTGAAGTCAAATCCAGCAAAGTTATGAGTAACAGTCATATCTTTTTCCCATCATTCCCTGTGCGTGTGTGTGTGTGCGTGTGTGTGTGTGTGTGTGTGTGGTGTGTGTGTGTCTGTCTGTGTGTGTGTGTATGTGTGTGTGTGTGTTTGTGTGCATGCGTGCGTGTGTGTGTGTGTGTGTGTGTGTGTGTGTGTGTGTGTCTGTCTGTCTGTCTGTGTGTGTGTGTGTGTGTGTGTGTGTGTGTGTGTGTGTGTGTGTGTGTGTGTGTGTCTGTGTGTTTGTGTGTGTGTGCGGTGTGCGTGTGCGTGTGTGTGTGTTGTGTGTGTGTGTGTGTGTTTGTGAGCCCTTCGTTACTACCCTCCAGATGATCTCATTGGCTGCATCTCACATCATTAAGATCATTTACTCTTATCTGCACTGCTCTAGTTTAGATCAGAAATCACACATAACAATCTATCCTCATTTACAGCCTTGGGTTCCCCTTCTGCAACTGTTTTACTTCTCTTTCTTTAACCTTTATTTCTACAGGTAAATCCCATTGAGACCGAAGACTCTTTTACAAGGGAGACCTGTTTTCCTTTCCCACGTTACCATTCACACACACATTCATACACCGATAGCAGCAGGCTATCTATCGACATTCACACGAGGCAAGGTGGGTGAAGTGTCTTGCTCAAGGACACAACAACCATGACACAGGTGGCAGGGCGGGGATCGAACCTCCAACCCTTTGATCATCAGCCGACCCGCTCTATCACCTGAGCCACAGTAACACTCTGGCTTTTGTCAGCTTTTGTTGTCAAAATCACTTGTTGGTCGAAAATCATGAAGAGATATTCACTGATTTGGACAACAAGCGTTCTCCAGAATCACTGACTGCACCTTTAAGTCAACAAAAAGAGAATCTATCACAATGTATTTGTAAACTCATTGAAACTAAGTTAAGTTACTTCATTAGTCAATGGGTTACATTGAAATGTGTCTTTCCTCATCTCCCCTCTCAAGTCCCCACACTCCAGAGGGGGTCAGAGCGCAGGGTCAGCCATAGTACAGACAGACAGACAGACACACTCCAGAGGGGGTCAGAGCGCAGGGTCAGCCATAGTACAGACAGACAGACAGACACACTCCAGAGGGGGTCAGAGCGCAGGGTCAGCCATAGTACAGCGCCCCTGGAGCAGTTTGGGGGTAAAGTGTCTTGCTCAAAGACACAATGGTAGAGATGGTGGGCACCATGGACGTAATGCCAGCCTTCTAGTTCTACAACTAACACCCTCCTGTCTGGTGCCGGGGATCGAACCAGCGACCTCATGGTTACTGGGAGGAGGAAGCAGAGACCTCATGGTTACTGGGAGGAGGAACCAGAGACCTCATGGTTACTGGGAGGAACCAGAGACCTCATGGTTACTGGGAGGAGGAACCAGAGACCTCATGGTTACTGGGAGGAGGAACCAGAGACCTCATGGTTACTGGGAGGAGGAACCAGAGACCTCATGGTTACTGGTCGGCCACCTTTCCTCTAGGCCATCCTATAATAAACTAGACTCTTAACTTAATTTAAACATTTTTGTCCTGTTGAATGTTGGAAGAATTTTCATTTAGATAAAGAACAGAAGGTTTTAAGTGGAATTATTCATAGTTTTGCACTAAAGAAGGTGAAGCTCATAAGAAGATACAATATGCTACAAGGTCACTGAGACCTCACACTATGTAAAGGTCACAGTAACCTTTGACCTTTGACCTCCAACATCTACTCAGTTCATCTTTGAGTCAGAGTGAGAGAGAGAGAGAGAGAGAGAGAGAGAGAGAGAGAGAGAGAGAGAGAGAGAGAGACATTAGAGCGAAGTTTGAAGAAAACCCCTCAATGCATTTTTTTTATATTTTGCTCACAACATTTGGATGGATGGATAGATAGATAGATGGATAGATAGATAGATAGATAGATAGATAGATGGATAGATAGATAGATAGATGGATAGATAGATAGATAGATAGATAGATAGATAGATAGATAGATAGATAGATGGATAGATAGATAGATAGATAGATAGATAGATAGATAGATAGATAGATAGATAGATAGATAGATAGATAGATAGATAGATGGATAGATAGATAGATAGATGGATAGATAGATAGATAGATAGATAGATTAGATAGATATAGATAGATAGATAGACATGCATAGATTTATGGATAGATATATTTAGCTCATAGACATATAGATGATAGATAGATAGATAGATAGATAGATAGATAGATAGATAGATAGATAGATAGATAGATAGATAGATAGATAGACACACACACACACACACACAAATACATCTTTGTTATAATTACCTTGCCCTTTGTCCACGAAGCTTGTGATGGTATTAGCCAGACCGGCTTCATGTCGCGCGCTGCTGTTTAGATCCCCGCTCGAGAGAGACCAATACAGGGCCAGCATGTAATCATGAGGGGTCACCAGGGGCTGTCTGTCGTTAGGGGTAACCAGTGCCTGTCTGTCGCTCAGTTTGGGGGTTTTAAGACTCATGCCTCGCTGTGCTATCGGTCCCACATTGGGCTGAATAAGTTGTTTCTGCTTTTGCTTCTGGAGACTTGCGGCTTTTTGTGGAGACGCTGCAACTGCGCTCGTTCTAGTCACAACCTTCCCGTTACTGTGTTTCGAAGCGGAGACTGACGCTTTTTTTGCAACATTTTTCCCCGATGTTTGTGCGCTTAAAACTGCGGGAGTGTTACTTTTCAGGACACTTTTAGCGCCAGGCTTAGTGTTAGTGTTAGCGGGTGAAGCCACTTTGATGTGAGCATCTCTTCCTCCGCCGGCGCCGCCTGGCATCCAGGAGCGCACAGCCTCTTTACGCCCCAAAACGACGCTCTTTTCCTGCTGCTGCAGTGTCTGTGTCTGTCCACGGTTGTTCCCAGCAGCAGTGACTTTGCTTTTAATAAGAGTTGTTGTCTGAGTCTCGCCTTTGATTAGCGGTGGACCTGCGTGAATTCGCGTAATCCTGGCCGCCTGTATCGCCTGTCTGCCGGCTACTGCTGCTGCAGACGCGCCGACTCCACTGGTTCTCCGGTGGACTTGCTCCGGTCCTCCTCCTGCCCCGGGCCCTGCTGCCTCTGCAAGCTGGAGATCGAGTCGCTCGCTCGGCCTCGTTCGGCCGAGTGACCCGAGGGCTGGACGGTGGTAAATCATGAGAGTCCAACAGCTCAGAAGAAAGTTAAGACGCGTCACAACTTTCATCTCTAAAATCCGTTTGCCTTCTGCCAGGCCGACATGGTATAAACAAAGAAACTGCAAAGTCCGTTCACAATTAAAAATTCAGATTTGTATTTAACATATGAAGCCTACCTCTCTAAATGGTTTTTTTTTTTTACATGTAGGCTACCCCTGTCTATGTTCTATTGATGTAAAGTCTTGTGTATACTGTTTAGTAGGCTAAGCTACTGCTCTGGGCTATAAGGCTGTGTATAGAAGCCTACCCTCTACAACTCACAACAAAGAATTGCATAGGCCTATAATTGTATAAAAAAAAAGAAGTCCGTTCTAAATGAATTGGCTAAAACGAATAGTCTCCCATCCCGTGAGTTAACTTTGCGCGGAGTTGAGTTGAGCTGAAATGAATAAAGAGCGCGTCTCCTCCTCCTGTCTGAAAAAGGCAGCGGACGCACGCGAGGCTGACCAGGCAAAGATAATGATGTGGACTGAAGCTGAGTTTTAAAAGTTGAAAAAACAAATCCAGAAAATATGTTTTATTCTCCCATCCGTCATGTGGTGTAAGAAGAACCATAGTGCTGCTTCTGTAGCTGCTGCAATTGCGTCCTGTGCAAAATTATATCCCCAAGAAAAAATTGTTTAGATGAAGAATTAGAATAGGTAGAAGGAGGAGTGGACGTGCATGATGAAGAATTAGAATAGGTAGAAGGAGGAGTGGACGTGCATGTCAAAGCTCCTCGACTCGACTGCTGGATTTGCTGTTAGAAAATTCTTTAAATCCCACTTTTTTTTCTTCCAAGAAAGGCTAGAATGGCGTAATGCCGCTGCCCTCTCTCTCTCTCTCTCTCTCTCTCTCTCTCTCTCTCTCTCTCACACTCTCTACCTCTCTCTCTTTCTCTCTCTGTCCCCCTCTCCCTCTCTCTCTCCTTCTCTCTCTCCATCTCTCTGTCTCTCTCTCTGCCCCCCTCTCTCTCTCTCTCTCTCTCTCTCTCTCTCTCTTTCTCTCACACACTCTCTACCTCTCTCTCTCTCTGTCCCCCTCTCCCTCTCTCTCTCACTCTCCCCCTCTCTCTCTCCTTCTCTCTCTCCATCTCTCTGTCTCTCTCTCTCTCCCTCTCTCTCTCTCTCTCTCCCCCTCTCTCTCTCTCTCTCTGCCCCCCTCTTCCTCTCTCACTCTCACTCTCTCTCTCTCTCTCTCTTTCCTTTCAAAGTTTTGAAACCAATCCAGTGAAAATATTTCGCTCACTCACACACCAACTTGCAGGTGCTCTAAACGAAAAAAGAGAGAAAGAAAATAGGCCCATGTATGTAGCCTTCTCACTACACAAACCTTAGCGCATGGATTTGGAAACGGGATCCCAGAAAAGCTGTTTTAATTAGCTCGTGACGTCATCCTGTCTAAACTCATTTAACAGCAACATTTCTTTTCAAATCTTCCTCCCCACTTTCCACCAATGACTCACTCACTCGAGCAAAAGGAGCTACAGCCTAACGCAAAATGGCACAACACACACACACACACACACACACACACACACACACACACACACACACACACACACACACAAAGAAAAACAAAAACTTTGCATTATGTCATTTGAAAGTGAGTGAGCAGCTTTTCTAGGCTTCCACTTTCTCCAAACAAGAAAAGGGGTGAGAGGGGTGTCAAGTGATGTCAGGGTCACACACTCCCACACACACACACACACACACACACACACACACACACACACACACACACACACACACACACACACACACACACACACACACACACACACACACACACACACACACACACACTAACACAGCTACCAATTCCTGCACTGGAAAAGTAATGTTTTCTAGTTTTTCATTTGCTTACACACGATGAATATTCACTAAGGTTCCAGTCATGTCTTTGCTTAATACTTAAATGATGTATTAATGTGTCTGTACAGTGCACCATTCTTATGATCAATAAGTAAATACTTTTCCATACATTTATGATGTTATGTGCCAGATCTGTGCCTTGTTTTGCAGAGCTCCTTCAGCCCCTCCCTCACCTCGTTGACTGCCACCTGTGCTGCCTATTTAAGCCTGGAGGATTAATTGACTGTCTCTCTCCAGCCAGGGCCAGCAGCATGGCCCCCCTTCACCTATTGGTTTAACCTGTGTTACAATAAATGCAGTTTTCTTACACCTTTAACTTGCTTTTGTGTACTTTATGTTGCTTCCCCGAGCCGGGTTGTAACAGTGATGTCTCTGATATGTGACACATCTCTTTTTTAATTGTGTATTTTGTAACGTTCATTGTCCCTGTGTTATTATCATTGTATGAACCAGCCTTCAAAGGGTTGATTCAAGTTGGATTTCAGTGTCAGTGTTACCTCCATATTGACCTATTCCTGCTTTGCTCCTGATATACAAAATTCATGTTCCTAATAAGTGAAATTAAAGTTTTCCACCCTCCTTTACTTGGGAACCTGAGATTGGTTGCATTCCAATACCCGTACTACCTACTATTTAGTATGGTAGAAAAAATATTTAGGATGTCCCAATACATGCAGGTCAATTGTAGTATGCTGAAAATACATAAATGCCCCACTAACTCCAATAGCATTTTGGATTATTCGTCTTTATTCTTGACATTTCTCGACATAATGGAAAAAAAAATCTTCCTTATCTGATTTTTTTCTCTCCTGTCTGTGGCCCTAAAACTCTTCTGTACTTTAGTATGCAGTGTAGTAAAAAGACTAAAACTCTTCTGTACTTTAGTATGTAGTGTAGTGAAAAGACTAAAACTCTTCTGTACTTTAGTATGTATTGTAGTAAAAAGACTAAAACTCTTCTGTACTTTAGTATGTAGTGTAGTAAAAAGACTAAAACTCTTCTGTACTTTAGTATGTAGTGTAGTGAAAAGACTAAAACTCTTCTGTACTTTAGTATGTAGTGTAGTAAAAAGACTAAAACTCTTCTGTACTTTAGTATGTAGTGTAGTAAAAAGACTAAAACTCTTCTGTACTTTAGTATGTAATGTAGTAAAAAGACTAAAACTCTTCTGTACTTTAGTATGTAGTGTAGTGAAAAGACTAAAACTATTCTGTACTTTAGTATGTAGTGTAGTAAAAAGACTAAAACTCTTCTGTACTTTAGTATGTAGTGTAGTAAAGACTAAAACTCTTCTGTACTTTAGTATGTAGTGTAGTGAAAAGACTAAAACTATTCTGTACTTTAGTATGTAGTGTAGTAAAAAGACTAAAACTCTTCTGTACTTTAGTATGTAGTGTAGTAAAGACTAAAACTCTTCTGTACTTTAGTATGTAGTGTAGTAAAAAGACTAAAACTCTTCTGTACTTTAGTATGTAGTGTAGTAAAAAGACTAAAACTCTTCTGTAATTTAGTATGTAGTGTAGTAAAAAGACTAAAACTCTTCTGTACTTTAGTATGTAGTGTAGTAAAAAGACTAAAACTCTTCTGTACTTTAGTATGTAGTGTAGTAAAAAGACTAAAACTCTTCTGTACTTTAGTATGTAGTGTAGTAAAAAGACTAAAACTCTTCTGTACTTTAGTATGTAGTGTAGTAAAAAGACTAAAACTCTTCTGTACTTTAGTATGTAGCGTAGTAAAAAGACTAAAACTCTTCTGTACTTTAGTATGTAGTGTAGTGAAAAGACTAAAACTCTTCTGTACTTTAGTATGTAGTGTAGTGAAAAGACTAAAACTCTTCTGTATTTTAGTATGTAGTGTAGTAAAAAGACTAAAACTCTTCTGTACTTTAGTATGTAGTGTAGTAAAAAGACTAAAACTCTTCTGTACTTTAGTATGTAGTGTAGTAAAAAGACTAAAACTCTTCTGTACTTTAGTATGTAGTGTAGTAAAAAGACTAAAACTCTTCTGTACTTTAGTATGTAGTGTAGTAAAAAGAAAGAGTATGTGATTTGGAACTCAGGGATTGTCTACCAATTCCTTACTGTTGATGGACAATAGTCATACTGTGTGCTGCCGCCAGAGGGCGCTGTCAAATGAACATAAACAAATATTTATTTTTTTCTGAAACATCTTAGTGCTGTATCTGAAAGATGTTGCACTGCCTCAACAAATACTTAAAATGTATGTTCCAGTCCCCATCCTTCCCTGTGTGTGTGTGTGTGTGTGTGTGTGTGTGTGTGTGTGTGTGTGTGTGTGTGTGTGTGTTTGTCCCTGTGTTCCAGTCCCCATCCTTCCTTACTATTTAGTCTGGTAGAAACAGATTGAGTTTATCCCAATACATGATGTCAGATGCAGCATGCTGAAAAATACCCAGATGTCCTACTACATTTTGTGGTGATTTTTTAGTGTTGAAACCAGCAGCTTTATGGAGGTTCTGACCCACAATCCACTGCAGCAGAAGTTACATCACATGGACTGAGCCTCCCAGTGAAAACAACAATTGGTGAGACAGATTTATAAGCAAGGAGGCAAGTTCAAGGTGCACCATTATGATGAAATATACCACTATAAGTATTTCCCAATTGTAGCATACCGCATGCTTACGACATACTTTTTTATGATCAGCTGTAGTATGTAGAAAAGTAAAAAGAATGTATGTAATTGTGATTTGGAACACTGAGGAAAATCACAACTAAAGGACATGAAAAAAAACAGGTCAATTTTTCATTCCGTTGCCAAGACGACACGCTAGCTTGGTTTTGATTGTTTAACTGTTTATAACCAGTTTAATTTATGATGTCACAAAGTACACACACACACACACACACACACACACACACACACACACACACACACACACACACACACACACACACACACACACACACACACACACAATGACACACACACACACACACATGACACACACACACAAACACACACACACACACACAATGACACACACACACACACACACACACACACACACACACACACACACACACACACACACACACACACACACACACACACACACACAAACACACTGACAGAAAAAGGAAAATGTAACAGCACACACACACACACACACACACACACACACACACACACACACACACACACACACACACACACACACACACACACACACACACACACAGTTTAGTGTCATAAATTCAGTTTAGCAGAAAGCTGCCCGACAGAGCACAGAGTAATTATGCGGCAGAACATATTAGGATGTTGTGATATGTTCGCCGGCGGACTAAAGGTCTCTGGTACATGCTCCAAAACTTTATTTTTAAATGAGGGCCCGATAAATGAAGGGCTGTGATTGGTTAATAGGCTGTCAGGGCTCACACATAGGTTGCGTTCCGAATCGCACACTTTCTACTATATAGTAGGCTATGTAGAAAAAAGATTTAGGATGTCCCGATTCTTGTGGCCAGATTTAGGATGGTTAGAAGTACCCGGATGTCCTACTTCATGCGGCCAAGATTGTTAGTGTTGAAAAGTGCATCCTATTTGGGCGATTCTGACCCACAATCCGGTGCGCACGTGAAGTGACGTCACATCGACGAAGCCTCCGTATGAAAACAAACGGGGATGCGACGGATATAAAAGCAAGAGGCAAGATCAAGGCGCAATGTCATGATGAAATAAGAGAGTAAAGTATGTCCCAATAGTATGCCTACTGCATCCTAACTAGATTATTTTTATGGTCGGATGTAGTATGTAGAATAGAGAAAAGAAAGAGGAGGAGATTTGGAACGCAACCATAAACTCAACCTGATCCAGTCCAGTGCACTAAACAGCTGAGAAACAGTGATGGGCTTAAGAAACAGCTTTGTGTTTGATTTAATTGTATAAAAAATAAACCTCAGAGTCAAAAAAAACTCTCCATTAACAATATGTATGCCGTCAAAACTTTGTTTCTCTCCAACCCACGTTGTGTGCGTGTGTGTGTGTGTGCGTGTGTGTGTGTGTGTGTGTGTGTGTGTGTGTGTGTGTGTGTGTGTGTGTGTGTGTGTGTGTGTGTGTGTGTGTGTGTGTGTGTGTGTGTGTGTGTGTGTGTGTGTGTGTGTGTGTGTGTGTGTGTGTGTGTGTGTGTGTGTGTGTGTGTGTGCAATAAGAACAAAATAATACATTAAGATAAGATGAAATAATTAAGTGATATGAAAATTAAATAAATTCTACCAACTAACCAACTCTAATGACAAAGCGGAGCAGCAGCCTCTAACATGATGGGACGTTACCATTTACCTCAGGGGAACCCATTCTATGTAATATTCTATGATTTGCACTTCCTACTCACTTCCATGGTACTGTAATGGTGTATATTCCAGCATATTTTGAGAACCTATTGAATCGCTGTATTTGGCGCGTTCCATTTGTTGATAATCAGGGGGGGGAGAGGTGAGCTATATGGATTTATCTTGCTTTTATGGTTTGTAGAAATACTTAATAGATAACTTTATTGATTGCTCTGTCTTGTACTGATAAAATAAGTAATATTTTATGTTTGTTTTTTCTCCACGAGAGTTTGTCGAGTAGTTTGGTCCGTGTCCCCCCCCCCTCCCTGTCGCACTGTGGTACACGCCAACCCGGAAGTCCTCCCGCAGTGTGTGTTTGGAGCTGCGAGACGCGGGTTTATTGAACGGTAAATCCACTTCTAAATATTGTTTAACTGTTAATTCGTGGCATTCTACGCATATCCCGAAAGAGCAACGCAAGACAGATGTGATGTATGAAGTATACGGTTGTTGTCAAGAGCTGGTTTTGTTTATTTCGAGTGTCGCAATGTATTTGTAGTGGCAACCTATTTGCACTGTTGCAGGACGTAACTTTTCTGTACTAATCGTGCTTTTCGTAAGGCAATAAACTCCCAAAACAATTCAAGAAAGACACGAGGCCGATGTAAAAGGCAAAATGCTGCGGTTTATTCTTAAAATATAATCCACATTGAATCAAAAATAGAAGATTTCTGGGTATCTGCTCTGTCACCTCGAACTAGTTGACAGGGAAAACTAAGTTGAAGTTTCTTATGCCCATGGTAAAGTTACGGTCAGAAAGTGTCGCTCCCATCCTGCTCCGATAACTCAGTCACCAAACAGAGATGCCCACAGGTAACCATGTGGCTTATTTACTACAGTTAAATACAATAAACTGTGCTTTATGGCAGTATCAATTTGTGGTAGCAGGACAAAATAAGAGCACATTTAAACCTTACCAGCATTCCAAATTACATACTCTTTCTTTTTACTACACTACATACTACAGGGCTCCAGACTAACCTTTTTTACTAGGAGCACTGGCGCCCCTAACTCAGAATTTTTAGGGGCGCAAGCAGAACATTTAGTGGCAAACATTAAATAGACCTGCAACGCATCTATTCAAACGTTTCCCAATTTTAACTATATCAGGCCTATTGATATTGTATTGCCAGCATGTTTTGGACCACACTGACAACAGATGATACAGTTCATTGTGTTTTTGATTTTGCATCACCATCCTTCAGACATTCCTTTAGGATTTTTTTTTGCCCATTATTACCACAACCACTTCTACATCCGAGCCCTCTGATTGTTCTATCTCTGCTGATTCCTGTAAGGAAAATAGTTATTGGCCCAAAAAGTTACTATTAGTAGCTATATGACATTATCAACTAATTTGCATTATATGCAATGCTGACCAGGTAGTTTATAAATAAACTAGGCCTATTTACATATTTACAAACTCACTTTACACAATTTTTTTTGTTGCCATATAACTACAAGGTTAGCTTTTTTATACTGTAGATATGCAGTGGCCTATAACAATTTTCGTGTTCACAAACGTCACCTGGCACACGGTGCTGTCTGTCTGCTGTCTGCTGCAGGTGACGGGGGGCTGCTCAGACTGCCCATGTGACTGAGTGCTGTCAGCGGTGAGGAGTAGACAGCTCCGTTGCTACTCTGCTCTCGTGCGCGCAGTTAAAAAAGTTGCAAGATGTGTCTGGTCTTTAACTAGCCTCAGCGCTATGGCGGAAAAAGTCACCAGTTGGCAACATGTTAAAGACGTGACGACAGCGGGACACTGAGATGAGATTAGGTCACGTGACCCACGCTGTTGATCGTTTCAATGATCACTCGCGGACTGTCCCTTTTCTCCCTCTCTCTGTCTCTCTCTCAAAGCACTAATAATAATGATACATTTGTTGGCGAATTTTCCGGTCGCGCGCGTGCCTCTTGTTTTAAAAATGCACTGTCTCCAGAAATGGTCGTAAAATGCGAGTATTTGGTCGCAGTCTGGAGCCCTGTACTAAAGTACAGATGAGTTTTAGGGACACAGGAGGGCCCTAAATTATCTTGAGAATTGTTGAGAATAAAGACGAATACTTCAAAATGCTATTGGAGTTAGTGGGGCATTTATGTATTTTCAGCATACTACAATTGACATGCATGTATTGGGACATCCTAAATCTTTTTTTGGCATACTAAATAGTAGGGAAGTATCGGGATTGGAACGCAGGGAGAATCTACTGAATAGACATCAGGGTTCGACATAACCAATGGCCCGCTGGCCCGGGGCCAGTAAAGTCATATGCAGGGCAAGTTGATTGGCCAGTCACTGGCCCGCCCGCAGTGTTTATCAATATAATAAACCTAATATAAAATATATTTTTTAATGAAAGGCCAGTGGGCAAACGATGCGTGGGCGTTTTGACAGGCGGAGCAACAAGCGGGTGCACTCTCGCTCCGTTGGCAGAGCTGCCTACCGTCCGCCTGCGAGTCGACAAATCAATCGACTTACTTTGCCCCCTTTCTTTCTTCCCACAGCAGAGGTTGAGGTGCAGAAAATGATATCTGCGCTTTTCCTTTATCTGCCGCCGTAATGTTACAGTATTTGCATCAAAGCCCCAATGGTAATACAAATGAGAGGCGTTATTTAAACGCTGTGAATGCGTCTCCGGTGATTGTGCGGTGATTGTGTCGGTTGTAGACAAACGAACGGAGGGACTCCGCTCACTGTACAGTTCCTATAGTCGCGCAGTTTGTCTGCCGACATGGCTCTGTGTTTTCATGATCTACAATCAGATCGCGGAAGTCTTTCCCATTGAAATCGCTAACGGGGAGAATGTCCCTGGTTATTATTTTAGCCACAAACCCCGCAGTTCTTCTGCGGGGCGGCTCACTCGCTCGCTCACTGGCGAGATCTCACTGTGAAACGCTGCTGTGATCGGACGAAGGCATTGTTATTTCTAAGGTGATTTAACGTCATAGCCTTAGACGAGCGTTTAACTTATGCTGCATATTTTGCACTGCATTGTTTTTTATCAATAGTTGGAACAAATGGTCCCACACCGGACTCTTATGTGAAGCTGACACTTCATGCTGAAGTGACGTTCCTGCAGCGCGCTCACGACCAGACGTGAACTCACATACACGGTGAAATCTCCCATTAAAAAAACGGCATAACCTTCTGATTTTCGGATTTCTGTTTTTAACGTCAACTTGAGCGCAAGTGGAAAACCGGTCATTCGGTCGACACATTCACATCCCTAATGCATAGAGAAAGTAATAAAAACAGCCTACCACACCACAAAGAATGATCAGACCTTCATCTCTTATTTTCTATGTTTGAACATGACTTCTGCAGGTGAACTATTCATTAAACTGCCCAAATTCAAGAATAAAAACAATCATCAAACTACTGGACTTTAAAATACTGGCCGACTCTTTCAACATACTTTCAGTCGTAGGCTTCTAATTCAATATATTTGCCTGGTTTTATATTATGTGTATGAGCAATATCAATATTTCATATCATTAACTAAAAGAAAAATAACCAAATCTAAAGGGAATATATATATTGTTACAGTAGGGCTGGGCGATATGGGCAAAAATCAATATCTCGATATTTTTTTACTATATCTCGATACACGATATATATCTCGATATATTTCAAATCTCCTCTAGAGCACATCCTAAATGCTCAATTTAATTATTTTTTTGCACAACATCACACCAGTAATATAATTTAAATAGTCCCTGCAAAATGTGTCTGCACTAACAATGCATTAGGCTACATGAACCATGTTTATATTCTTTAGTGCTTTCTATTGGAACAATTTGAAACTTGCACATGGCAAAGAGTTTGCACATTGTATTGATTATTCCACATCCTTCCACTCCCATACAATGGATCCAGCATTATTTTATTTGGAAACAGTTTTTTCCATCTTCTGTTAATCTGTAAACTGAGAACACTAATTATGACTCATTACAACCACTTACTAATAGTTTATCACCACTAACCCCCTGAAGATAGCAGCCACACTTTAAATGCAGAACCGGTTTTGATCCACGACCAGGGAAAACTGGAAGAGGACAGACAGGCAACCAGTGAGCAAAGCAAAAATTCATTTAAAGATTGAACAAGCAAGCGAGTAGAAAGAGTACTATGTCCTGGAAAACTTTGGACTTTCCCAGCATGTGAACCGGCCTACACATAACAAAGGTCACACCCTGGACTTAATCATTTCAAAAGGCCTGGACATTGCAAAGGTTTCTGTAACTGATGTGGGTCTTTCCGACCATTCATGTTTGTTTTTTGAAAGTACAGTCACTATACACAAAGGCGACCAAACAAAAGTAATCAAGAAGCGGTGTATTACTGAAAACACCAGTGAGGAATTTGTTCAAGCATTTTCTCAGACTCCACTCCTCCCCTGTATCTCAGTTAATGTGTTTGTGGATAACTTCAACTCAAAAATTACAAATATTATTGATGCCATTGCACCTACTAAGGTGAAGGCCGTCTCTGGTAAAAAAAGATCCCCATGGAGAAATGCCCCGCAGGTCAGACTAGAAAAAAGAGAGTGCCGTAAAGCAGAACGTAGGTGGCGAAAATCAAATCTCAATGTTCATTATGACATCTTCAAAGGAAAACTTTGCACTTTTAACTCGGAACTGAGAAATGCAAGGCAGTCTTTTTTCTCTGACATCATCACCAAAAACAAGAACAATGCACGTGCCCTATTTTCTACTGTTGACAGGCTCACAAACGCTCCTATGTCAGTAGCATCTGAACTTCTCTCCACGAGGACCTGCAATGAATTTGCCTCCTTCTTTACTGACAAAATTCATAAAATTAGACAAACTGTCATCACAGCAATACCGGTTTCAAGATATGTTTTATCCCTGTGCCCACTTGAAATCAATCCAAATGCCATGACAGAATTTTGTCTGATTAACCAGAAAAACCTGGAGGACATTATACAACACCTGAATTCCTCCTCCTGTTGCCTTGACATTCTACCCACAGGTTTCTTTAAAACAGTTTTTAGCTGTATGGCCTCAGATGTCCAAGAAATTGTCAACATGTCCCTTCGGACAGGTGTATTCCCACAGGCCCTGAAAACAGCAGTCATCAAGCCACTCTTAAAAAAGAACAACCTAGAAACATCAGTCATGAACAATTATAGGCCCATTTCTAACCTGCCATTTTTAAGCAAGATCATTGAAAAAGCTGTCTATCAGCAGCTAAATAACTACATGGCAATGAACAACTGCTTTGATGTTTTCCAGTCAGGTTTTCGTCAACACCACAGCACTGAGACTGCTCTGGTTAAGGTCCTCAATGACATCCACTTAAACACAGACAGTGGCAAAAGCTCTGTATTAGTTTTATTGGATCTCAGTGCTGCGTTCGACACAGTTGACCACAGCATATTACTAGATCGACTAGCAAACTGGGTTGGACTTTCTGGAACTGTACTAAACTGGTTTGAATCCTACTTAAAGGATAGAGACTACTATGTGTCAATAGGCAATTTCACATCCGAGAGAACAAATATTACATGCGGGGTCCCCCAAGGTTCCATTCTTGGGCCTCTTCTGTTCAACATCTACATGCTCCCACTAGCTCAGATTATGAACAAGAACAAATTGTGTTACCATAATTATGCAGACGACACACAAATTTACATAACCATATCACCAGGAGACTACAGTCCGATCCAAGCACTAAGTAAGTGCATTGAACAAATCAATGACTGGATGTGCCAAAACTTTCTTCAATTAAACAAAGACAAAACTGAAGTAATTGTCTTTGGTAACAGGGATGAAAAATTAAAAGTCAGCGCACAGCTTAAATCTGTTATGTTAGAAAGCACACACCAAGCTAGAAATCTTGGAGTAGTCATAGATTCAGACTTGAATTTCAAAAAACACATTAAATCAATTACTAAGTCAGCCTACTACCACCTTAAAAACATATCAAGAATTAAAGGGCTACTGTCTCAGCAGGACTTAGAAAAACTTGTCCATGCATTTATTTTTAGTAGACCTGACTACTGTAATAGTGTCTTTGCAGGCCTTCCTAAAAAGTCAATCAGACAGCTTCAGCTAATTCAAAACGCTGCTGCTCGAGTCCTCACTAGGACCAAAAAAGTGGATCACATTACCCCAGTTCTTAGGTCTTTACACTGGCTTCCTATCAATCTAAGAATTGATTTTAAAATATTGATGTTGGTCTATAAAGCCCTAAATGGTTTAGGCCCCAAATACATCGCTGACCTGCTGATCCCATATAAACCAGTCAGAGCTCTCAGATCGTCTGACACTGGGCTACTGACAGTCCCCAGAGTAAGGACTAGACAGGGAGAGTCAGCCTTCAGTTTTAATGCTCCAAAGCTCTGGAATAAACTTCCACGGGACTTGAGGTCCGCTTCAACACTCGGCTCTTTTAAATCGGGTCTGAAGACTTTGCTGTTTCCGTTTTAACCTGTAATTTTAAATTTTTATTTATTTTTATTCTTTTTAAACTTTTTAATTATTTTATGTTTTATTTATATTCATGTTTCTCATTCGCTTTTTTTATGTATTTTTTTTAATGTGTGCTCTATTCTTGATGTGTTTTTGTTTTTGCATATGTAAAGCACCTTGAATGGCCTTGTGTCCGAAATGTGCTTTATAAATAAACTTGCCTTGCCTTGCCTTGCCTATCCTGATGGACGGTGAATCAGTGCTGATGTGAGGCAATAGCAGGCGGGGAGCATCCGTTCCTAGGACAGCTGATTCCGCACAGAACTCGGAGTCAGTCGAGTAGCATGGAGAGTGCTTGGTAGACAGAGGGAGAGAACCCCCGGGGCAACGCTCAGCCAATCATGGAAGATAGACAGAGGAGAACAAATGGCCCTGTGTCGACACAGGGCCAATCACATTATCATATCGTAGAGTGGCCCTTTGTAAAAATTAGTTTGACACACCTGGTCTAATTGATATTTCCTACATTCAAACGACATCACTGCAGCACACATATTCTTATAGTCCAGGTTGTGCCCCAAATAAATTATGTTCATAGCTTGACTGCTGTGCATTATAGGGGTGATTAATGCAATCTTAGAGAATACATCCAGGCGAAAACATTTTATTTTTTATTTTTTTGGTCAGTTGGAAATCAAGGCAGCCCGCGCCCCCCCCCCCAATCTCATTTGATTATTTTCGTATTTTATTCGAAACTTGAATTTCCATACAGTTTAATATACATCTATTGATGCACTTAGACACATCATCAGTGATGGAACCTGGGGTCATTGGGTGTTTCGGGTCAACATCATACACCCTCACCCAGGCGACCCAGCCGGGATTGATCAAGTCCCAACTTGTGTCTAAGTAGCATGTACCCACGGATCACCCCTTTTGATCCACAGCCATCTAGAGGCCTTCTCAGCTGCCTCTGTGGTGGGCTTTGATGGCCTTTCTCTGGCGTGCACCTGCGATTCCAAACATGCTTTGTGCTTTGCAGAGAGATCGTGCTGCAAAGCCTCTACAGCCCACCTCTATGGGCACACACCGGGCACGCCACCCCCGACTGCGGCACTCCTCCACTAAGTTGGCGTACTTGGCACGCTTCCTCTCATTGGCCTCTTCCATGCGCTCTTCCCAGGGAACTGTCAGCTCCAGAAGGACCACCTGTTTTGTAGAATCTGAGAACAGAACTAGGTCTGGTCTCAGGGTGGTTTCCACGATGTGCTCTGGGAATCTGAGCTGTTTTCCCAGGTCGGCCTTCATCTGCCAGTCCGGTGTGGTTCCAAGGAGTCCTGCTGCCCCCCTTGGGTGGGGCTTAGGCTTCTCCCCTGCTCGAATGAAAACAATCGCCTGTCTTGCTGGTCGGAGAGGCTTGTTCTGAGTGATGCTGGTGAAGATGGTTTCTGCTATCGCCTTCAGCACCTGGTCATGGCGCCAAGTGTAGCGTCCTTCTCCCAGGGCTGTTGGGCAACAGCTGAGGATATGCTCTAGGGTTCCTCTCCTGAGGCACAAAGGACATGATGGTGCGTCGACCTTGCCCCAGCAGAAGAGGTTGGATGGGCTGGGTAAGACGTCATGGACGGACGCAATCAGGAACTTGATCCGGTAAGGCTCAGCTTGCCAAAGCTCAGACCAGGAGATCTTGCGGTCCACTGCCTGTTCCCATCTCGTCCATGCGCCTTGCTGTTTCATCCCCACCATCTGGCTAGCACGCAGTTCCTCCACGCCAGCTCTCACTTCCTCTTGGACCAATCGGCGTCTGTCTTTGCCCAGAACTTTGTCGTAGCGCGTGGTTGCAACGCTGCCAAGCCCTGCTTGTCCAGATGCCACTGGGCCGACCAGCACGCTGTGACGCAAGCGTGACTCCGCCTGCTCGACTGCTTCCTGCGCCCTCCACTTCCTCCCAGTCCTGACTACGATGCCAGCCTTGGAGACCTTCGGATCACTGGATTCCCTGTACTGCAGCACCTCTCTTGCACGGGTAACCATAAACTCCTCATTCAGGCTGCTAATGGGGAGCTTCAGTTTGTTGTTGTGCCCGTACAGAGCGATGCTACTCAGGCATCGTGGCAGGCCCAGCCATCTACGGAGATAACAGCTGATCCTCCTCTCGAAGCCCTGTACCGTTGTTATAGGGAACTCGTACACCAGCAGGGGCCACAGAATCCTGGGGAGAACACCGTGCTGGTAAATCCAGGCCTTGAATTTACCAGGCAGACCCGACTTGTCCACTGCTGTCAGCCACGCTTCCAGCTCCCGATTTGTGGCCTTGATGGATGCAGCGTCTTTCAGGGTGCAATCAAAGGTCTTTCCGAGGCTCTTGATGGGTTTCTCAGTCACCGATGGAATCTGGGTGCCGTCCAGAGAGAAGCGGAACTTGTCAGTCACTTTCCCTCTCTTCAGCACCAGGGACCTAGATTTTGCAGGCTTGAAACACATCCGAGCCCAGGTGATGATCTTCTCCAAGCCCTGAAGGATCCATCGGCACCCCGGCACTGACGTTGTTGTTACTGTCAGGTCGTCCATAAAGGCTCTGATGGGGGGCTGGCGGACTCCAGACTTGGTGAGCGGACCTCTGCACTCGACTTCGGCTGACTTGACCAGCATGTTCATGGCCAAGGCAAAGAGGATCACTGAAAGGGTGCATCCAGTGATGATCCCTTTCTCCAGCCGATGCCACTCAGATGTAACTGTCCCAGAGGTGACTCTCAGCTTGAAACTCTTGTAATAGTCCAATATAAGGTCCCTGATTTTACCTGGGACATGGTGCCGGTCCAGTGCTGTTTCCACCAGCTTATGAGGAATGGATCCATAAGCATTGGTGAGATCGAGCCATAGCACTGCTAGGTCTCCTTTGCCTTCTCTTGCCTCTCTGATCAACTGCGTGACCACACCTGTATGTTCGAGGCATCCTGGCACCTTTGGGATTCCACCCTTCTGCACAGAGGTGTCGATGTATTCGTTCTTCAGGAGGAACTCCGTCAACCGACGGGATAGGATGGCGAAGAATATCTTCCCCTCAACGCTGAGCAGCGAGATGGTTCGGAACTGCTCGATGTTCTTAGCATTCTCCTCCTTGGGAATCCAGACACCTTCAGCAAATCTCCATTGTTGGGCTACCTTTCCCCTCCTCCAGATAACCCTCAGGATCTTCCACAGCCGGTGAAGGAGTCTGGGACACCTCTTATATAGCTTGTATGGCACTCCGCTTGGTCCAGGCGCTGAGCTGGCTCTGGCTGCCTTGACAACCTCCTGAACCTCCTTCCAACTGGGCTCCTTGCTGTTGAAGTCTGTGGTGGGTCCAGGGGGGTCTATCAAAGATCTGTAGGGACCTAGGTCTCCTCCCAAGCAGCATCACTGTATGTGTTGCAGAGATGGTCGTCGATCTCCTCTTTGGGACAAACGAGGTTGCCGCTTCGTTTTTGCCCAAGTAACTGCTTGGTGACTCCAAAGGGGTTTGCGATGAAGGCAGAGCGCCTCTTGGCCCTCTCTTTCCCCCGCCGTCTGTGCCATTCTGCCCTTCGAAGAGTGGTGAGCTTCTTCCTGAGGATGCCGCGAAGTTCTGATAAGGCATCCCTTTCCTCTTCTCGCGCAACCTTGTACTGCCGCTTCAGGACCCGCAGCTCCTGCCTTAACTGGCTGATCTTCTCTGCCCTACGGTTGTTCATGTAGGGGGTCTTGGTACCCAACTTCTCCACTGTACCAAACCTCTCGACAGCAAGGCTGATGATGATGGTTGCCTTGGTTTTGAGCTTCCTGTCTGCGTCGCCCTTGGCTGCTGATTCTAGGATTGTATCCACATCATCATCGAACTGGAGCCACAGCTTCTCCTTACTGGCCGTAGGCCACTTGACCCGACGATGTTCGGTTACTCTGCCTGGGTCTGGGGCTACTGGTACGTGGAGGCTCCGAGCACTGTGGGGTGACTCCGGGCTTGGCTCCTTCTGCGTCTCACCAGGGGTTATCCCTGTGCGCTGTATCAGTTGCTCCTTCAACAAGCATTTCATCTTGGTCTGGTGGATCGTCAGGCCACGCGGGTTTTTGCATACTTTGCCGCAGACACATTCTGCAATCGTTGTCGATAATCCGTTTGCGTTGGTCGATAACTGTAGGTCCGTCCTATTGGGGTACTCATTCTCCCCCCCTCTCGGGCGCCCCTGGGGGTATATTTCATGAAGGCTTTCCTTGGCTGATTTGGGTACTTCCTCACAGAAGTTGCAGGTTGGGTTGCTGGCCCTTCCTACCCCGGTTGCCGTCTCTCCGAGCTACATATGAGAAACTGGTGCAAAATACCAAACTAATCTGGCTTTAGTCAGTCAGTGCAATTTAGAAGCACAGCATCAACCAAATGTGTAGCCTAAATTCAGAGTATAATGCCTCGTACATGTAGGAGCGGCTGGTTTGACCAAGCATAAACGAGAAACGGCTGGCTTGCCCAGAGTCGTTCAACGCACGGCCGGATACTTTGACCAATATTCTCAACCCCGCCCTTCCATAAGGATAGGGCCAGCGGTGGAAACACCTGCCCTGAGCCGCTCTGCTCGGTGGAAACCAGGCATAAGAATGAAAGACTTGTGTAACTGTAGGGACTCAGAGGGACAGCTGCCTCCTGCAACATAAACTATTTTTTCCAGCAGTATAAACGGTATGGCCAAATCTCTCCCGGTAGACACATTTCTACCGTTATACCGCCCAGCGCTACCTACTGCACACGATCAGTCTACACATCCAATTAATCAATACTTTGTAATGAAACACGCTCCTGTGTATTTATGAACAGGTCTGACAAAGCTCCACCATTCACCTGACTCACTATAGACAATTCACAAAACAGTTTGTTTTCTTTCATCACTACAGAGACACACGGACTGAAAACCAGACGAACAGATTCACAGACTAAACGGACGACTTCCTCTGAGTGGGTTCAGCTCAAAGAGAGAAAAGGGGAAAACTACAAAACTGCTGCTTCAACCTGCTGACACTCCACACACTGAAGGTGAGTTTGACTTAACATTTTGAAAAATTAGTAGATGGGGGAGGGGAACCAGGACTGACTGTACTTTCTGTCTGCTCTGTTTTCAGCTGCAAAGACAAAATGGCTTCCAGATCTGAGGAGAATCTCTGCTGTCCGGTCTGTCGTGAAGTCTTCAGAGATCCTGTTCTTCTGTTGTGTAGCCACAGCTTCTGTAAAGAATGTCTGAATAACTGGTGGAGAGTGAAACATGAACGTGAGTGTCCCGTTTGTAAGACAAATTCTTCAATCAGACAACCACCTTGTAACCTGGTGTTAAAGAACCTGTGTGAGGCCTTCTTACTGGAGAGAGATCAGAAAGCTTCAGAGGATCTCTGCAGTCTGCACTCTGAGAAACTCAAACTCTTCTGTCTGGACCATCAGCTGCCAGTTTGTCTCATCTGCAGAGATTCAGAAATACACATTGACCACAGATTCAGACCCATCGATGAAGCTGCACGACAACCTAGGAAGGAACTTCAGGAAACTCTGGAGCCCTTAAAGGAGAAGTTAAAGGTTTTTGAACAAGTTAAAGTGAAGTGTGTTCAAACAGCAAAACACATAAAGGTCCAGGCCCGACGCACAGAGACGCAGATTAAGGATCAGTTTAAGAAGCTTCACCAGTTTCTAGAAGACGAGGAGAAAGCCACGTTGGCTGCACTGAGGGAGGAAGAGGAGCAGAAGATTCAGATGATGAAGATGGAGGCTCTGAGCAGAGAGATAGCAGCTCTTTCAGACACAGTCAGAGCCACAGAGGAGCAGCTGAAAGCTGAAGACGTCTCATTCCTGCTCAACTACAAGGCTCCAGTAGAAAGAGTCCAGCAGCGCCCCCTGCCAGATGATCCACAGCTGCTCTCAGGAGCTCTGATAGACGAGGCCAAACACCTGGGCAACCTGACCTTCAACATCTGGAACAAGATGAAGGACATGGTCTCCTACACTCCTCTGGTTCTGGACCCAAACACTGCTCATCCATGGCTCGTCCTGTCTAAAGATCTGACCAGTGTGAGACAAGGAGAGAGACCGAAGCTTCCTGATAATCCAGAGAGGTTTGATGAGGACGTCTCTGTCCTGAGCTCTGAGGGCTTTAACTCAGGGTCTCACAGCTGGGACGTCCTGGTTGGAGACAATACAAGCTGGTTACTGGGTGTGTTAGCAGAGTCTGTCCAGAGGAAGGGACTCATATGGTCTCGATTATGGGCAATATTGTTCCGTGAAGGTGAATACTCAATATGCTCACCACCAGCCAAGTCCTCTGTTCTCCAAGTGGAGAAGAAGTTCCAGAAGATCAGAGTGAATCTGGACTGGGACAGAGGGAAACTCTCGTTCTCTGATCCTGATACTAGCACACACATACACACCTTCACACACCCTTTCACTGAGAAGATGTTTCCATTTATTTTCAATGGAGATAAAGTCCCTCTGAAGATATCACCACTGAAGGTCTGTGTGACAGTGGAACAGAGCAGTTAGAGATAAAGATAATGATTCATGATGATGTTTATTTCATAGAGAAACACCCCCCCCAGCATATATTTGCTGAACAGTGAAAGTCCAGTGGTGGTAGTCAATGCTTTAAAGGTCGTTAAACTCATAAGAAGCTGAAGTTGTTAGTTTGTTACCGTAAACATTTATTTTTCATTTGGTTATTTTGATCTTTTTATTGTATGACATTATATCACTTTGTTTCTGATCTTCATGTTTGGTTTATTTAGCCTTTTACATGTAAGAGATACTGTTGAATATAATAATAATCTGTCATTTCTTTGCAATAAATGGTTAAAAGTGATATCCTCTGCAGCCTTTGTTTACATCATATGTCTTAATTTAAATGTTTACATTTATCAATGTTGCACTGACCAACCTGGAGTGGGGGTGATGTAGCCTCCAGCAGGTAGCTAGCCAGCAGTTGCCGGGGGGGCAGGGCAACGGATCCAGGCAAAATCAAAATCAGGAGCCAATCGGGCCCTCGAGAACAGTCCAGTGATCAAGACAAGCAATGATCAAGTGATGATCAGTGTTCAGTCACTTACTGGTGAGATAAAAATAACACTATTTAGTCGCAGAATGCAAAGCAGCAACATACAGGCCAGCGTCCTCACCCATAAACTTCCTCCATTTCAGCAACATGCCCATTAGAGAGCAATACTGTGTATTAACACTTGATATTTATTCCCGGGGCTCACACAGTATTGACAGTTAGTAGATCATGAGGAGATTTTTACAAAAAGTGATTTTGACAACATGCGTTCTCCAGAATTGCTGACATCACCTTTAAGTATATAATATTCCGTCTGCATCTCAGGATTTGATATAGCCTCTAAATTTTCCCCTCAAAGTGCACCAGATTGATGCATTTTAATTCACAAGGCACAAATTTTCTTCCCCGGACCTCCTAACCAGGGGTGGATTAATGCACGGGCACACCGGGCACAGGCCCAGGGGCTCAGGGGGGCCCTTAGCCAGAGATACTGATAGTAACTTTTCATGTTGCATTGTCAAAGAGCTCAGTCACTGATGTCAATGACTGGGTCCAAAAAGGAATAGCCTAAATATAAGGATACTCATCAGAATGTAACAAGATAGAAATCATCATGGGCCCTCAACTAGTAGGGGAGAAATACAAAGGCAAGTTAAAAACAACAGCATTAGTAGCTCTGTCTAAGGGGCTTCATGAGGGGCCTTGAACGCCATACACACATACAGAAATAAGTTTTATGTGTGAATTCTAAATAGTTCATAAAAAGTAGCTATCCACCCTTTATCTGTTGAAATGGGTCTCTCCATCATAGAACATGTATCTTATGTAATGTTTTTACAGTTGCAGAGTAAAGAGTGCAGCCTGTTTAACAAAAATCAGAAAAATAATGTAGCCTCTAAAATTTCCTCTCAAAGTGCACCAGATTGATACATTTTACTTTAAAAAAGTAAAAAAAAATCTGGGGGGGGGGGGCAAGCCCCAGGACCCCCCAACAAGGTACAGGGTCCCTCCAACAGTATCCCAAAATCCTGTGGGAAACACTGACTTCCTTAACATGTTTTTGCCATTAATTGTTTGTGTCTGTGTGGAAAAGTCAGTGTATCTGACTGGACCTTTAAGAGTCTGTGCCCAGGGGCCCATTATCTCATAATCCGTCTATGCCCCCAACAAGGACCAGGGTCCTCCCACAGTATCCCTAAATCCTGTGGGAAACACTGACTTCCTTTATATTTTTTTGCCATTAATTGTATATGTGCAGAAAAGTCAGTGTATACCTGACTGGATGGGTAGGA
>CM049396.1:2490000-2547500 GCA_026929865.2 Hyperoplus lanceolatus
ACCTCGAACTAGTTGAAGTTTCTTATGCCCATGGTAAAGTTACGGTCAGAAAGTGTCGCTCCCATCCTGCTCCGATAACTCAATCACCAAACAGAGATGCCCACAGGTAACCATGTGGCTTATTTACTACAGTTAAATACAATAAACTGTGCTTTATGGCAGTATCAATGTGTGGTAGCAGGACAAAATAAGAGCACATTTAAACCTTCCCTGCATTCCAAATTACATACTCTTTCTTTTTACTACACTACATACTAAAGTACAGATGAGTTTTAGGGACACAGGAGGGCCCTAAATTATCTTGAGAATTGTTGAGAATAAAGACGAATACTTCAAAATGCTATTGGAGTTAGTGGGGCATTTATGTATTTTCAGCATACTACAATTGACATGCATGTATTGGGACATCCTAAATCTTTTTTTGGCATACTAAATAGTAGGGAAGTATGGGGATTGGAACGCAGGGAGAATCTACTGAATAGACGTCAGGGTTCGACATAACCAATGGCCCGCTGGCCCGGGGCCAGTAAAATCATATGCAGGGCAAGTTGATTGGCCAGTCACTGGCCCGCCCGCAGTGTTTATCAATATAATAAACCTAATATATAATATATTTTTTAATGAAAGGCCAGTGGACCAATGATGCCTGGGCGTTTTGACAGGCGGAGCAACAAGAGGGTGCACTCTCGCTCCGTTGGCAGAGCTGCCTACCGTCCGCCTGCGAGTCGACAAATCAATCGACTTACTCTGCCCCCTTTCTTTCTTCCCACAGCAGAGGTTGAGGTGCAGAACATTATAACTGCGCTTTTCCTTTATCTGCCGCCGTAATGTTACAGTATTTGCATCCAAGCCCCAATGGTAATACAAATGAGAGGCGTTATTTAAACGCTGTGAATGCGTCTCCGGGGATTGTGTCGGTTCGGTTGTAGACAGAAACCAACGGATGGACTCCGCTCACTGTACAGTTCCTATAGTCGCGCAGTTTGGCACTGTGTTTTCAGGCTCGAGACATTCAATCAGACCGCGGAAGTCTTTCCCATTGAAATCGCTAACGGGGAGAATGTCCCTGGTTATTATTTTAGCCACAAACCCCGCAGTTCTTCTGCGCGGCGGCTCACTCGCTCGCTCACTGGCGAGATCTCACGGTGAAACGCTGCTTTGCTCGGACGAAGGCATTGTTTAGCATTGTTTGGCATGCGTTTAACTTGTGCTGCATATTTTGCACTGCACTGTTTTTTATCAATAGTTGGAACAAATGGTCCCACACCGGACTCTTATGTGAAGCTGACACTTCATGGAGAAGTGACACTCCTGCAGCGCGCTCATGACCAGACGTGCACTCACATACACGGTGAAATCTCCCATTAAAAAAAACGGCATAACCCACTGATTTTCGGATTTCTGTTTTTAACGTCAACTTGAGCGCAAGTGGAAAACCGGTCATTCGGTCGACACATTCACATCCCTAATGCATATAGAGAAAGTAATAAAAACAGCCTACCACACCACAAAGAATGATCAGACCTTCATCTCTTATTTTTTATGTTTGAGCATGATTTCTGCAGGTGAACTATTCATTAAACTGCCCAAATTCAAGAATAAAAACAACCATCAAACTTTTGGACTTTAAAATACTGGCCGACTCTTTCAACATACTTTCAGTTGTAGGCTTCTAATTCAATATGTTTGCCTGGTTTTACATTATGTGTATGAGCAATATCAATATTTCATGTCATTAACTAAAAGAAAAATAACCAAATCTAAAGGGAATATCTATACTGTTACAGTATAGATATTCCCTTTAGATCTGGTTATTTTTCTTTATTTTTCTAATACAGGTATTATAATTATTCACACTAAATTATGAAGAAGAAAAAAAGTGTGTGCAGGGCCAGTGAAAATATTCAAGGGGCCAGTAAAACTCGGATCCACTGGCCCGGTGGGCCAGTAGAAAAACACAGTTATGTTGAACCCTGGACATAAATTACATTAAGATAAAACAACACATCAGTTGTGAATAATCATTATAAATTCAAGCTAAATTGATATTAACTAATGAGGCACAAACTGCAAACACGGTAATGTAGTTCTTTTGTGTAAGACAAATGTGAAAAGCCCATTTCTACTTATCTGCTTGTTTTCTTGTGCAAACATGAAACGTGTTGCTTTCTTTATGATGACTGAAACATGTAAGGGAATGTTTATTTTATTTCGGGCACAGACTGATGGATTTATATCCACCAGAATGCAAGCACCCAGGGGTGGACTGGCCATCTGGCATACCGGGCATCGTCCCGGTGGGCCGGGCCGGGTCCATTTATAAAAAAAAAAAAAAAAAAAAATTTTTTTTTTTTTTTTTTTTTTATGGACCCTCGGCTGTGTGACTCGGCCCGGCCAAGTCACACAGCCGAGGTCCCTTCCCTGTCGGGAGTGCCATGGACATATAAAGGTGCGTGCAGGCTGTCAACTTCACCTGAAAGTTAAATAAAACTTTGTCCCAGGCCATTACTCATTATGATCGGTTCTAGGCTGGGCCTGGCCCAATCACACACACAGCAGAGGGCCGCCCATTCAGAGGCTGCATTGAATTGTATTATATCGCATTCAACTTCTACTCGGTAATTATGAGCATCTGACGATGGTCAGTTACGTTCAGGGCCGTCGGACTGCGGACAGGCTTGGGGGGCCCAAGGCAGAGGGGGGCTGCACCCCAAAAAAAAAAAATATATATATATTTAAAAAAAAAAAAAATTTTACTGGCTCAATATAGGCCCCTGATCTTTGAAGGCCCAGAAAAACGTTATTTAGGGAAAAAAAAGATTTCATGGGCCTTTCATTCGTCAGTACATTTATGTTATTTTTTAAATAACATTGTTCGGGGCTACGAAGATCAGGGGCCTATATTGGGCCATTAAAAAATACAAACAAAGGAAAAAAAATCCCGAAGCTGACTGGATTTTTTAAACATGTACATTTCTTCTTTCTGCTTTTTGGTCATCTGTGTCTATACATTATTCCAGCAAATAATAGCCTACTAAATAGCTTACATAGGAAACAGTTGATTTATCCTTAGTTTTCTCTTCAAAGTGCACCAGATTGATGAATTTTACTTTAACATTTGAAAAAAAATCTTCCGGGGGAGCATTCCCCCGGACCCCTCTAGAACAGTGGTTCTCAACCGGTGGGGCGCGCCCCCCCCCCCACTCTACCAGGGGGGCACGAGGGGGATGAAAAAAAAAATCTTTATTTTAATTTCTTTTTTTTTTTTTTTTTTTTTTTTTTTAAAAATTTTATTCCTGATATGTAGCCTAGTTCAGAGATATGTATTTTTTTTCTTTCTTAACTTTTTTTGATAGGTAGTTGCCAAGTTCATCACACAAACACTCCAATCCACTGATATGAGATCAGTTTGCAATTTTCAAGTACTGAATTAATGGTAGGACTGTGGCCACTAGAACTGGTCTCTGGTCAGCAAAGGTCTTGGAAACAGCATAAGCGTGCTTGTGACATGCGTGCCACCCATGCATGTTTATAGGCACGTGTCCCAGCAGATTTTTGAAATCTGAATAAAAAAATGTAAGTTTGTAGTTAGCAAGTGTAACATGTTCTTAGCAAGGGCAGACTTTCATAAATAAAGGTTTATTTTTTTAGCAAGATATTTGGTCAAAAGCTAGTGGTCATCCGTCCCTCTGTCCAGCTGTTAGGCATCTGGCTGCTAGCAAGTTATGTTGTCTTGCTAATTTTACTATTCATCTGAACTGAAATGAATATTGACTTTTTCCTTTATTATCTTCGCCAGAATGCACCAGAATGCTTAGATTACATGTTAAAAACACAAAAAAATATTCTGGGGGGGGATGCCCCCAGATCCCCCTTCAGGGGTTTAGTTTTCTGACAAACATTACAATGGATACTAACATGATTTGGACATTTGGGATTATAAATCATCTTTGAATTGGTTGTACTGCATATTACACGCTATTCATTCAGGGGTGCGATGGCCACCCCACTCTAGCTCTGTGGCCCACCTTGGCCACCCCCAGTCAAAATTTCCTGGAATCGCCACTGAGACACACACAACTCCGCGTTCAGGCTGCACAGCACATTAATCGCAGGTAGCATTTTGAGCTAAATCTGGCCACTCTCCAAATCCAAGACTCAATAGTTGAAACGTTCTCTGAACTGGGTTGTCAGACAGCAGTGTTTCCCATTGATCATAGACTTTGTTTTGTGAAGCTTTTTCATAACAGGTATACCTATTGTAGAATGTATTCTGTGTATGTTCTATTTTCTTCTCTTCTAAGGAGATTTAAAAAAAAAAACATTTCCTCAGTGTCACATAAAAGTGCACCAGAATTTAACGTTAAAATATAAGAAATTTCCTGACCCCAACCCTAAACCCAATGTTCAACTCAAAGGTGCGCCACTGGCCTAGCCCTTGTGATAATAACAATAATAGAGTATCTATCTATCTATCTATCTATCTATCTATCTATCTATCTATCTATCTATCTATCTGTCTGTCTGTCTGTCTGTCTGTCTGTCTGTCTGTCTGTCTGTCTGTCTGTCTGTCTGTCTGTCTGTCTGTCTGTCTGTCTGTCTATCTATCTATCTATCTATCTATCTATCTATCTCTCTCTCTCTCTCTCTCTCTCTCTCTCTCTCTCTCTCTCTCTCTCTCTCTCTCTCTCTATCTATCTACTACTGTGTAGGGTGGTGTGTGTGTGTGTGTGTGTGGGTGGGGTGGGGGGGGGGGTCAGGGTCGGTGGGGGGGCCCAACTGCAATGACCCAGCTTTGGGGGGGCCCAGCTTGCAGAAGGTTGAGAACCCCTGCTCTAGAAGGTCCAGGGTCCACGACACAGTCTCCCAAATTCCTGTGAGAAACACTGTGTGTGTGCATGGTTATTAAGAGTCTTAGACCAGGGGTTGTGTTCAAGTACGCGTAATGATTTGGTCATTCTTCAATAGAAACATTGTGTTGTTATCTGGCTCAGAGAGGGACCAGTCACTCATACGTTTTGGACTAAAGACAAACATAGCTTTTACATGTTTGTATTGTAAGACTGCCTCTCAGAGGGCCCATCAGGACTTCCTGTATAGGGGCCCAGAATTTGGAGCAACGCCCCTGCCTCCACATATCGTATAAATAATCATGGTGGGCTGCCATGGCCAAAAATGCCAGGGCTGAATTCTTGTCCCAGTCCACCCCTGGGAGCACCCCATACCCCCCACCTATAATTTGTACCCCCAAATGTTGAAACGAAACGTAGCCTATATGCCCCTGTACGCAGGTTGTTATAATAATAATAATAATAATAATAATAATTGATAGGTTTTATATAGCGCTTTTTTGGAGGTCACTCAAAGACGCTTTACATTGCATAGAATATACATAAAAGAAAAGAAAAAACACAAAATAAATTCAAAATAGAGTGAGGTGTGGTATGGGTGGAGTCAGGGGTCGTATGCTTTCTTGAAGAGGTGAGTTTTGAGTTGGCATTTGAATGAGTTTATAGAGTCTGAGTTTCGGATGTGTGTGTGTGGGGGGAGGGAGTTCCAGAGGGTTGGGGCAGAAATGGCAAAAGCTCTGTCTCCTGTGGTGCGGTGTTTTGATCTTGTGATGGGGGTCAGAAGGTTTGTGTCAGATGATCTGAGTTGGCGAGTGGGGGAGTGACGTTTGAGGAGGTTGGTGAGGTAGGGGGGGTGGGGGGGCAGATATGTTGTTTTTACTTTTTGGATTAAAAAGAAGGCATGTCAGTAAACTCCATGTCGGCCCTTAGTGTGATTATCATATCGTAGAGTGGCCCTTAGTGTGATTATCATATCGTAGAGTGGCCCTTAGTGTGATTATCATATCGTAGAGTGGCCCTTAGTGTGATTATCATATCGTAAGTGGCCCTTAGTTTGATTATCATTCGTACACCTGGTCTAATTGATATTTCCTACATTCAAACGACATCACTGCAGCACACATATTCTTATAGTCCAGGTTGTGCCCCAAATAAATTATGTTCATAGCTTGACTGCTGTGCATTATAGGGGTGATTAATGCAATCTTAGAGAATACATCCAGGCGAAAACATTTTTAAATTTTTTTTTGGTCAGTTGGAAATCAAGGCAGCCCGCGTCCCCCCCTGACAACTCGCGGCGCCCCCCCAGGGGGGCGCGCCCCACCTTTTGAGAAGCACTGGCTTAGGGGTTAGGGTAAATCATGTTTAAGAGTCAGCATCAATCCCCCCCCCCCCAAATTCAATTCCCCTACAGAAGAGCCCGGAGCTCTTCTTTCAAAAGCCCTGGAGAATGAAAAGCACCCAGGCTGGATGTAGCTTATATGGATGAGCAAAGACTTTAAAGAGGACCTATGATACTTTTCAACTTTTATGACCTATAAACGTTGTTATAATGATTTATTGTCATGTTTAACCATACTAGAGTATCAAAAAATTACGTACATGCATTTCGACGTATTCCCTGCTGACCGTCTGAGGTGGCTATGCAGAGCACTAAACACTATGGCAGCCGGTCGAGAAATAACTTCCGGGTAGTTTCTGTCACGCTCGGGTAGTTTCTGTCATGTTTCCATGTATGGTAATGCTGCTCAGGCAAGCTCCGGCTGCATGCCCCCTCCTTCCTGAAAATCTCCCGCTGCTGGAAGGAAGGTAACCAATCACAACGGAGTGGGGTTTGCAGCAGGGGGGGGGAGGGGGCGGAGAAGTTCAAAGCAGTGTGTAGAGAGAGACTGCTGTGCTCTCTAGGGTAAGAGGAAGAGTGTCCCGAAAATCTAACTAATCTAAATCTAATTTAACAAGAAATTAAGACCAGAAAGGTAGTATAATAGGATCTCTTTAAGCAAATTGTGCAACCATTTTCTGTGTTGTTGCTTTTGTGTTTTAATATAAATTTATTCAAACATTTCAAAAACTATAAATGAAGACACAAAAGGCAAAGATTCAACACCAATAATCCTATCTATAGAATTACTGCAGGAAACACTGTAATCACATTTGATTATTTTCGTATTTTATTCGAAACTTGAATTTCCATACAAATGAGAAACTGGTGCAAAATACCAAACCAATCTGGCTTTAGTCAGTCAGTGCAATTTAGAAGCACAGCATCAACCAAATGTGTAGCCTAAATTCAGAGTATAATGCCTCGTACATATAGGAGCGGCTGATTTGACCAAGCGAAAACGAGAAACGGCTGGCTTGCCCAGAGTCGTTCTACGTACGGCCGGATACTTTGACCAATATTCTCAACCCCGCCCTTCCATAAGGATAGGGCCAGCGGTGGAAACACCTGCCCTGAGCCGCTCTGCTCGGTGGAAACCAGGCATAAGAATGAAAGACTTGAATTTTCATGAAACTGTAGTGTAACTGTAGGGACTCAGAGGGACAGCTGCCTCCTGCAACATAAACTATTTTTTCCAGCAGTATAAACGGTATGGCCAAATCTCTCCCGGTAGACACATTTCTACCGTTATACCGCCCAGCCCTACCTACTGCACACGATCAGTCTAGACATCCACCAATTAATCAATACTTTGTAATGAAACACGCTCCTGTGTATTTATGAACGGGTCTGACAAAGCTCCACCATTCACCTGACTCACCATAGACAATTCACACAACAGTTTGTTTTCTTTCATCACTACAGAGACACACGGACTGAAAACCAGACGAACTGATTCACAGACTAAACGGACAAGTTCCTCTGAGTGGGTTCAGCTCAACCTGCTGACACTCCACACACTGAAGGTGAGTTTGACTTAACATTTTGAAAAATTAGTAGTTGGGGGAGGGGAACCAGGACTGACTGTACTTTCTGTCTGCTCTGTTTTCAGCTGCACAGACAAAATGGCTTCCAGATCAGAGGAGGATCTCAGCTGTCCGGTCTGTCGTGAAGTGTTTAGAGATCCTGTTATTCTGGCATGCAGCCACAGCTTCTGTAAAAAATGTCTGAAGAACTGGTGGAGAGTGAAACATGAACGTCAGTGTCCAGTTTGTAAGACAAATTCTTCAACCAGACAACCTCCTTGTAACCTGGCCTTAAAGAACCTGTGTGAGGCCTTCTTACTGGAGAGAGATCAGAGAGCTTCAGAGGCTCTCTGCCCTCTGCACTCTGAGAAACTCAAACTCTTCTGTCTGGACCATCAGCAGCTGGTTTGTCTCGTCTGCAGAGATTCAGAAATACACAGCGACCACAGATTCAGACCCATCGATGAAGCTGCACGACAACCTAGGAAGGAACTTCAGGAAACTCTGGAGCTCTTAAAGAAGAAGTTAAAGGTTTTTGAACAAGTTAAAGGGAATTCTGCTCAAACAGCAAATCACATAAAGGTCCAGGCCCGACGCACAAAGAGGCAGATTCAGGAGCAGTTTAAGAAGCTTCACCAGTTTCTAGAAGACGAGGAGAAAGCCAGGTTGGCTGCACTGAGGAAGGAAGAGGAGCAGAAGAGTCAGATGATGAAGGAGAAGATGGAGGCTCTGAGCAGAGAGACAGCAGCTCTTTCAGACACAGTCAGAGCCACAGAGGAGCAGCTGAGAGCTGAAGACCTCTCATTCCTGCTCAACTACAAGGCTGGGGTGGAAAGAGACCAGAAGCGCCTCCTGCCAGATGATCCACAGCTGCCCTCAGGAGCTCTGATAGACGAGGCCAAACACCTGGGCAACCTGACCTTCAACATCTGGAACAAGATGAAGGACATGGTCTCCTACACTCCTCTGGTTCTGGACCCAAACACTGCTGATCCAAAACTCATGTTGTCTGAAGATCTGACCAGTGTGAGACTAGGAGAGGAACGGCAGCTTCCTAATAATCCAGAGAGGTTTGATTATTTCTGCTCTATCCTGAGCTCTGAGGGCTTTAACTCAGGGACTCACAGCTGGGACGTCCAGGTGGGAGACAGTACAAGCTGGTTTTTCGGTGTGCTACCAGAGTCTGTCCAGAGGAAGGGACTCATGCGGTCGGGGTTCTGGGGAATATTGTTCCGTAAAGGTAAATATTTAGAAGAGTCACCAAGAGCTCCATCAACTATTCTCCAAGTGGAGAAGAAGTTCCAAAAGATCAGATTGACTCTGGAATGGAACAAAGGAAAACTGTTGTTCTCTGATCCTGATACTAACACACACATACACACCTTCACACACACTTTCACTGAGAGGTTGTTTCCATTGATTTTAAACGGGGATAAAGTTCCTCTGAAGATATCACCACTGAAGGTCTGTGTGACAGTGGAACAGAGCAGTTAGAGATAAAGACGAGGATTCAAGTTGTTGTTTATTTCTTAAAGTGCGTATTGGAAGTTAATGTTTTTAAAATATTTATACATAACATTCTCTAAAAATTGCTCTTTGAAATTAAAATGCAGGATTTTATCAGTTTAAAAAAGTATATCGGCAAAAATTCCAGTTTTAAAGTGACTATTTTGAGCAAGGCTTCTAAAACCGTTTTTTTTTATGTGATACGTCAAACGCGTCATATTACGTCAGAAGGGGTCGCTGTTGCTGCCTCAGCTCTATGCGTAGTTGTGAGTAGTTACCGCGGTGAGCGGTCTTGTATTTCCCCCCCCCTGTGGTTTTGGGGTTTTTCTTGGCTTAACCCATTGATGACTATGGCAATCTAGGATGCATGTCCTTAATGCCTGAGGGTTTTCTGAAAAAATAGTACGAATTGTCAAGTCTACCAAAACCTTAATATCTAAGCCTGTGTAGCACATAGAAACATGAAATAAAATACATTTAAAAGTTAAGGTTCACAGGTTTTATTTCAACATGCTCCCTTAGCGCTTACACACCAACACATTTTTCTAAAAATCGTCAAAATTAGATGGGGGAGAAAAAAAAGAATAAATAATATAAAATATTTAGTGTGATTTTCGTCAGTAGCCTATAGTGGACCTTGATTCTGCGCACCAAACGCCACTAACTGTTCTGTAATACATTATCGCTGACACAGCCGGCTTATTTTTTTTTTATTATTTTGTTTTATTTTTAATTTTAAATTTTTTTGATTGATGTGATTTTCGCCAAACCACACAACTTTTGGGTGATCACGTGGTCTTCAACAAAACCCACCTCATGTGTATTTGAACCAATGACAGTGCATTCTATGCTGCGCATGCCATGAAAATTAGATAAAGTAACAATGCTGCACGATGCAGCATCAGGCAGGAGAGGCAATGTGGCATCGCGCAGCAGCCGTCATCAATGGGTTAATCGACGATATGAGGTTTTGTGTATGTGGGGGTTGTTCCAACTCCAAACGCCTGTCCGACCATGTCCGATTTCACAGTTTCCCCGATAGGAGAAAGGATGGAGCAAGCTTTCGAGCCTGGGTTAAGAGAAAGGACTTTATTTTCGCCTCTGTCACCAAAAACACGGTTGTTTGCGGGGCTCACTTCAGACCAGAGGACTATGTTTCCGGGGACATGATGGAGTTCAGGATGGGTTTTCGGAGCGAGACACGAGTGAGGCTGAAAGCCGGTGTGGTTCCCTCAATTCATGCCGCTCCAGCCGCAGCTTCGGGCTCAGCCACCGGCGGCAGTGAAGCTCACGGACCGGTCAGAGATTCAACTATTCGGAAACGTGAACTGTGCACTGTAAGTTTTGTTTTCTGACATTTACTAACTTCCTACATTAGTTAACATAATGACTCATGGTCAGTATCTTTTATTGTAAAGCAGCTTAAAACTACGCTCGTTTCTTTCAGTTTGCTCGCGCACTCTCGCTCGCTCGCTCGCCCACCCGTCCGTCCGCCCTCCATCCCTCCAGTAGTAGTTATGTAAGAGATAGTGTGGAGTTATACATCCTGTAGATTCATATATAATCTAGTACTAGTAAAGGTATGCCTGTTAAATATTGAAACGTGGCCATCATTTGCTGTCATTAGCTAATATTAACTCAAGCTAATGCCAGTCACTCACCAAGACACCTGCCCAATTCTCCACTGATTCTCCTGACACCACAACTCTATCTCCCTCCTATTGCCATGGTGTCTCCCCCTATTAGGTGGTTGCTGTTCCACCTCACGGCTAGCTGGCTCAAAATTGTACGGAAGTGGTCCGAAGCTGTTATCCATTGTTGTTATATTCATAGACCTATGCTAGGCTATATTGCTATGTAGTCTATTGGCGCTTTTCCACCGCACATGTAGCTCGACTCGACTCAACTCGACTCGACTCAACTAGGTTTTAGCAGCACGGTCGTTTTCCACCCAAATAGTACCTCTAACTGGGCGGTCGTCGTAAGGGGCTGAAAGCCTGCTCGACAAAGTACAAAGCAGAAATTACGAGCAGTTGTTGCACTATTAACTGAACCAACCCCAAAAACACGGATGAAAAATGTTAAGAAATACCCCCCTTTATCTTTTCTAAAAGAAGTAGAAGAATATTCTACGGGCCATTAAAAGGGATGGTTGTTTCATGTGTGACTCTGCCACACAGTCAGCTGTAGGGATGCGTCACGTACATCCCTATGCACGTAAACACGGGCATGATAAAGTTGACTGTTTAGTGCTTGTTTCAGGATACGTGTTTTCAAATGCAAGCCGTGTCTCAGCCTGAATATTTTATTGAGGTAATCAGTTCAGTCCGAGGCTTGTAATGTAATCGCTCGCTATCATGTCTGTTCCAGCTGGCTACTATTTAGCCTAGCTGCTAGCTGCCCTACATGTCTCCTCTCGTATGTAAGTAACTTCCCCAACAACCAACACTGGGTGAGCTTAGCGAATATATGGAAAATAAATTCGGAGATCTGTGATGCAAATCAAATGAAAGAGAGCCAGAGAAGGCTGCACGCGGCGTAAATACACTCAAAAGTCCCTGAGAGTTGGGGAGAATAAACAACAGAATGAAGCCGGTAGTCTCTGGCCACTGATTGGCCAGACAATAGTCTCTGGCCAATCAGTGGCCGGCCGTCTGCCGACGTCACCTTTTAGCATCGGCTCAGCTCGCTTGGACCCTAGAGCGAGGCGATACCAAAAAAGCAGCCGCTACGTGGTACCAGGTACCATGAAATTGCGGTGGAAAAGCCAAAAATGCGAGTCGAGTCGAGTCGAGTCGAGCTGATACCATGCGGTGGAAAAGCGCCATAAGATGATTAGCGTCCGTCGACCCCATGCTATGTCACGTTCGAAAACTATTTTTGAGGTGCGGAAGTAAAATTTAATCACAAAAACGGCTCAAGATGCCACTTGTAGTATAGATTTATTAAAAAAACAAAAAAAATCTTGAATCAGAATGTTTTTGCTTCTTCACTGCAGTATCTAACTTCCAATACGCACTTTAAAGGGATCTAAAAACGACCCCTGGCAGTTATTTGCCTCCTTTCAGCATACAATTGCTGAACAGTGAAAGTCCAGTGGTGGTAGGCAACATGGTACAAGGTCACTGTGTCCTCATTTGTATGACTTGACTTATACAGCGCTTTCTAGACAATTTTCTCAGCCCCATAGCGCTTCACATTTCTTACCACATTCACCCATTCACACACACATTCACACACCGATGGCAGTAGCTGCCATGCAAGGCGCTCTCTGAACCATCAGAAGCAATGTGGGGTTCAGGGTCTTGCCCAGGGACACTTCGACATGTGGCAGGTAGGCAACCTCCCTACCCACTTCGCCACTGCCTTTTATCGTATGACATTATATCACTTATTATCTGCTCTTCATGTTTGGTTCATTTAGCCTTTTACATGTAAGCGATACTGATGTTCATGTTTTTTTCTTTGTATATTGTTCTTCGAGTTCTGTAAATATATCAATTGTTTATTATTTCAGAAATCATCAAGTTATTTAAACACGTATATGGAGCCAGTTGAGGTGATTCGGGCATCTGGTAAGAATTCCCCCTGGGGGCCAAACCTACTGATTCAGAGGGGTCCAGCTGAAAGGAGGCCCCGGGGAAGACCAAGGACTAGGTGGAGAGATTACATCTCCACACTGGGAACGCCTTGGGATCCCCCAGTCAGAGCTGGTTGATGTGGCCCGGGAAATAGTTTTTGGTTTAAGATGATGATGATCATGATATATATGTAGCTAAAATTAAAATCTGCAAAGATCATGTAGCTGCTGGATAGCTCAGAAGGTAACACCACTTACCTTGATACAGGAAACCAGGGTTCAATCCCTGGTCAGGCCGTGGCCAGTCCAGTGAGGGTCCTTAGGCAAGATCCTTAATGCTAACTGCCTACCTCAAGTCGCTTTGCATAAAACTGTTTTCTTTGTGACATGTAATGTAATCATGTGTTTTTATCCCTGTTACTGTCAAAGCTACACAATCTATAAATATGTACCATACTAATCACTTTCTCTGAATATATAAAACTGGATCTGCCATTTCTTTGCAATAAATGGTTAAAAGTGATATTCTCTGCAGCCTTTGTTTACATCATATGTTTACATCATATGTACAATATATGTTAAATGTTTACATTTATCAATGTTGCACTGACCAACAGTGTTGGGAAAGTTCTTTTTCTACGTGAACTAGTTCAAAGTTCAGTTCACACACTTTAAAATGAACGAGTTCAGTTCATAGTTCATAATTCAAAATGCTGAACTAAGTTCACAGTTCAAAAATGAACTAGTTCATAGTTCTTTCAAGTTAGACTAAATTTACTTTTTTGAGGGCCCAACATTACTCGAAGGGTTTCCTATATGCGATGAGAGACCCTGCCAGGAACACTAGGCTCAAGATAACACCTCCCTCAGGTTCACACAAACCTCTCCACCATGATGAGTTTGTTCATGTTTTTTTTTTGTTTTTTGTACTTGTATGTGGACAGCAGTCACATATTTGTGGAAGCTTCTTTGTCAATTATTTGTCAATTCTAGTGCAGATAATAAAGTTTACAAAAATAACTTTATCAATCTAGGGGAGAACGGGGTAATGTGAGACACTTTTTGCATTTGCTCTACTCTTAGCGAGCTAAAAGGATTTATCAGTCAAATATACACATTTCCCATTAATTCAGGATGTTTCCTAGCAATGTACGTTATCAGAATGTATTCAGGACAAACGGCATTGAAAATATGATTGTTTTAAAAAAAGTTGTCTTGTGTCTCACTTTACCCCAGCTTCGGGGTAAACTGAGACAGACCAAAAAAATAAATGGGGTAAACTGAACCACTTGCTTTTTCCACTCTAAACTACCATAACAACACATGTTGTAACAGTTACAATCCTGACAGCTAGATTGAAAACCAAATATTCAAAAACTAATGTCGGACGAGTAACAGAATCATGGAGTTTGGTCAACATAGCAACAAAAAATTCTAAACACTTGAAAGTTACTTTGATCAATCAAATACAACATATAATTCATATTCAATAATTATCATTCAAATTAAAGATAGAACCAGTTAATTTAAAAAACAGTCTTGGGGTCAGAACACAGGACCCTTAGAGCCAGCTAGTGTCTGGGGGTCAGAGCAAAGGACAATCAGGACCAGCTAGAACAGCCTGGGACTCAGAACACAGGACTAGACCCAGCTGTCATTTTCCATCTTTTGAGTTTTTGATTAATATTTTTCTGCATTTGTTTTATTGGGATAATTAATTTAATAAAGACATATTACTTAGAGTCCATTGAAGTTAAAGGTCACTATTCTGTCCCCCAGATACATACGTGCCAAACCATGCACTTGCTGACACCCCTATAACCATTCAACCCCCACCTCTGGCCCGCATTGTCTCTTGTCCTATTCAAACTAGTCTCCTTGCTACCTCAAATATAATGAATTCATTAAAAGAGGGCACAGACACTGTCTCACTTTACCCCACAGCATTTGTCTCACTTTACCCCACTGTCACAATTTGAGAAAAAACTACCTCTCTCAGCAATTCAGGCTAATCTTCAGTTTTCATCATCACATGTTTTCATAAGTTGGTAGTTCATCAACATGTATGATAGAAGTTTTTCTACCTGAATCAATGTGCTTTGGCACAACAGTTGATTAAGTTGATAGCAGGAAAATTTACTTTTACATGCAAAAAATACATTTTTGTGAAAAAAACATGTTTACAACAGCACCATGAGGTCCTCTCTTTCAGAGCCAAGGGTTAATGAGAAAGGCTTGAAAACATATATCTCACATGACCAAAAATGTGTTCCGTTGCCTAGATACAGGGGGTGTCTCACATTACCCGATGTCTCACATTCCCCCGTTCTCCCCTATATACAGCTCTGGTAAAATTTGACCACTCAAAATGATAGGTATGTGTTTGAGAAAAAAATTATATTTTTGTTTAACTATTTAGATAACACGTATAATCACTAAACTTCACTTTCTCTGAATATAGGGGAGAGTGGCCTAAGTTGTGCCACTTTTTACTCAAAGTGACTTTAAAGTGAGGCCTTGACAGTAAAGTCTCCAACTCAAATATGTACATATATTTCAGGGTGTTGTGCATCCCTGGCAATAAAAACTTTGGATCTGGAATAAACTGTTGAAGAAATATAGCTTTTGGAAAAAAAAGGTGTCTTGTGGCACAACTTGCCCCCTGTGTGGTGTAAGTTTTGCCACAAGAGAGAATACCATGGGGTAAATTGTGCCATTGATATATATCTCATAAACTGTAAAGCAAGACAAATCCATTAGAGAATTACTTATTTAAGGTTTATTTAAAGTAAATAAAGTAAATATTTTACAAAGATTGAAGGACAATTTTCTTAAACAAGGCCTAGCAGATCTAGGTGGTTTTACCTGCTAAGCTCACACTGACAAAGTCACCATCACCATCTTTCTGGCCATCTGAACTCTCATCAGTGGTGTCGTTAAGTGGAATTGAGATGTCACTCTCTTCTGAGCTACTGTAGACAATCACTTTCTTTTGGTGACCAGCGTATACAGCCATGCCAATGGCACAACTCTCAGAAATGTACTTTGCAATAGCTGCTCCGCCCTTGTAGAACCAACTGCCACCTGGCATATGCGAGTCCCCCTCCATTTCTGCCTTTAAATCAAGGCTCAAAACCCATCTGTACACCCTGGTTTTTCCTCCCCATTAACTATCTTACCTCTGCACTACTATCTTTGTTTATATGTGGATGTCTGGGCTTTATGTCTTTTATTTTGGTTATTGTTATTTTACCTTCATTTTTTACCTACTGAATGCACTATGTAAAGCACTTTGGACAGTGCAAACTGTCATAAGTGTGCTTTTATAAATACATTGTACTTACCTACTTACTTATAACTCACCTAGGCCCTCTGGCACAAATCACCCCATCCCCAGAATTGTGGATAATAAGCATGATGCAGCAGTATAGGGCTGACATTGTGCTAACTATATAGACACAAAGTGTAGCATACCAAGGCACTAAAACATGTGTCAAATGTTTTCAAATGTGTCTATAATTGTTCAGACACAGTAATCAAAAAAACCTTGGTCATGGAAATTTTACTTTGAAAGGCAAAAAATTGTAGTTTTAGCTTAAATGTGCTTATATCTTATTCCATGTGTCTCCCTTCTTTACAGGATGAGTTAAATGGATGGCTCTTCTTAAATATGTGGTCACATTTCCAATTTCTTCTATGGTTTTCTAGAAACAAGTGGTGGCACAACTTCCCCACCGGCACAATTTAGGCCACTCTCCCCTACTGTATAATCCTGATCTGTAGTTTTTTTTGCAATAAATAGTTAAAAGTCATATGTTCTGCTGTCTTTTTGTGTGGGCAAATGGGCATCTCAGAAAGCATTATATTTTAAGGCAAACAGATGGCATACAGTATAAACACATCTCTTACACAGAGGTACAATAGATTAACAGTAGCCTCAGGCAGGTACTTGTTGAACTGGTTTTCACGTGACTGAGTTTATATTTGGATTTGGACTGTGAAGTTGTGAGGGTGTGACGGCGTCCTCAGATCACACACACACCAGGACTGAGCAGGATGAAATGAGCAGCGTCTTCTCTCCCAGTGTTTCCTCCACACATGAAGGTGGAAAGTGTCTGTAAGTCGACCTGAAGTCAGTTCAGCAGGTGAGAATCCTCCCAGAGAAACCTGTAAATGTCTGATCATCAGGATCACTTTGATCACATTGTGCTGTGTCGCTGTTTAACTGGGCAGTAGAAATGTTTCTTGATGCTGATTGGCTGTTTCTAAAAATCTAATTGAAATATTCTGTAGATTTCCGGATTAGGGAACAATGACTTTAGAAAATATTCCTATCTAATATTGTTAGTTTGATCAGTAGGATCAGGAGCAGTTTGATTGTAACATGAGCTCACATCATCAGTGAAACAAACAGGACATGTCTGATCTGGTGCCACACCTTGAATCAACTTGACTGAGCTGCTTTTACCATGTGATGCTTATCATGTATTGGTGGTGAAACAACTACAACAATGTTACAGATTAATATTTATTTCGATATGTCTTTATTTTTTTGGTGAAATCTTTCAATCTACTTTAGTCCTGATCAAAACATCCAAATAACTGCCGTCTGAAAGCCTGCCCTGGCTCCCCAGATTCACATAAACAAATCTATAATTTGCATCAACAGCAGCTAGTATCACCGCAGAGAATCGGCCTTTGTATTAACGAAAGGTGCTGCCTGAATGACCAGGAAGCTGTATGTAGGGGAGAGTGGGGTGAGTTGTGGTGAAACTCATAATATTAGAATAACTCATGGAAAATGTATTTTTTAATAAAATGTATTTCAAAAAGTGAAAGTTCCATATATTCTAGATGTATTAGACATATAGTGATATATTAGTATTTTTTTGTTTAACTTTGAACCAGCTTACAGCTCATGAACATCAGAAGTCCAGCATCTCAAAATATTAGAATATTCCATAAGGCCAATAACAAAAAATATTTACGATTTAGAAATGTCGCACAAGTATTTTCATTCATCTACTATATACAGTGGCTTGCAAAAGTATTCATACCCCTTGAAATTTTCTTCATTTTGTCACGTTACAACCACATACGTTCATTTATTTTATTGCGATCGTATATGGCACCAACACAAAGTGGCGCAACATTGTGAAGTGGAATGAAAATAGAACGTGGTTTTAATTTTTTTTTTATAAATAAAAAACTGAAAAGTGTGGCGTGCAAAAGTATTCAGCCCCCCCCTGAGTCAATGCTTTATAGAACCACCTATCACTGCAATTACAGATGCAAATATATTGGAGATTGCACATCTAGAGACTGATATACAGTGCTTTGTGAAAGTTTGTGAACCCCTTGAGCCTTTTGGAATTTTATTTATTTTAACCATTATTAATTCATTATTATCAATACCAATATTTTTTTGTTTGTTTATTAATTAAAGATTTTTCTCTTCCAGAAATCAACTATTAAAACAGATAAAACAAATGATTTGACAAATGTTGTATGTGCAAAAGTTTGGGAACCCTAAGCTGCATTGCTTAAATGGAGCAGGTAAACACAATCAGGTGGGCCAAATCGAGTGATGAAATGGACCAATGTATTGAGAGATCTTTAGGGAAGAAATTGGGCGGCACTAGATAAAACCAGGACAGTTTAGGCTCACCAAACTGAACCCATACAGGTCAGACATGCTCAAAGGGGAAAAAATCTCAGGATCTCAGGAATAGAGTTGTGATGTTGCACATTTGTGTGGCGACAGCTATAAATTCATATAAAAAAGTTTGAGCTCCATCGGTCCACCGTGAGGCAAATCATCTACAAATGGAGAGCTTTAAGAGTGACTTAACATCTGCCTAGAAGTGGACTACCTTCAACAATATCCTCAAGCGCCACAAGAAAAGGGATTTTTCAGGTAAAAGCCAACCCACACATTACGATCTTATTATCTGGAGATTTGCAGACCATTTGCCACCACCATTCTTCACTTGGGAGAAGGTTCTCTTGGTGGTAGGCAGAATTGCGTTTTTGCCCAAACATGGCGGTTTTGGTTGTGACCAGTTCAATTTTGGACTAATCTGTCCACAGAATAAGACTTCAGGTATCTCCAGGTGCTCTCTAGCAAAGTTGTGACAAGCACTTGTTGTTCTTTTTTGAGAGCACAGGCTTCTTCAGCAACCCTCCCTTGAAAGCCATGTTGACTTATTCTTATTGTTATTGTGGAACCATGCACATCTGTCCCAGATGCTGCAAGAGAGGTCTGCAAATCACTAGATGTAATGTTTGGGTTGGCTTTTCACTGAAAAATAACTTTTCTTGTGGCGCATGAAGATATTTTTGAAGGAAGTCCACTTCTAGGCAGATATTCAGTCACTCTTAAAGCTCTCCATTTGTAGATGATTTGCCTCACGGTGGACCGATCAAGCTCAAACTTTTTTTGAATTAATTTATAGCTGTCCCCGGACAAATGTGCAGCATCACAACTCTATTCCTGAGATCCTCTGAGATTTTTTTTCGCTTTTAGCATGTCTGACCTGTATGGGTTCACTTTGGTGAGCCTAAACTGACCTGGTTTGATCTCTGTTTTATCTTGTGCCGCCCAATTTCTTCCCTTAAGATCTCTCACTACATTGGTCCATTTCATCACTCAATTTGGCCCATCTGATTGTGTTTACCTTGCTCGATTTAAGCAATGCAGCTTAGGGTTCACAAACTTTTGCAGATACAACATTTGTCAAATAATTTGTTTTATCTGTTTAAACAGTTGATTTCTGGAAAAGAATGTAAATAAAAAATGTTTATTTGATAAACAAACATCTGTTATTTCATATAAAAAATACTGGTATTGATAGAAATGAATTAATAATGGTTAAAATAAATAAAATTCCAAAAGGCTCAAGGGGTTCACAAACATCCTCTTTTTCACAGAGCAGTCCTGGGTGTACCTGAGGACTATTTAGCTGACCTTTTTTTTACTGTACTTGATTGGTCAGACAACTCTCCTGACCTAAACTTCATATAGAATCTCCAAACAACTGAATTTACAGGTGTGCTCCAATTAAGCTGTAGAAACATCTCAAGGATGATCAGTGGAAACAGAATGTACCGGAGCTCAATTTATTTGATCGCAGAGGCTCTGAATACTTTGTTTTTAAAATTCAATATATTTGAAAATCTCAAAGAAACTTTTTTGAAGTTGACATTATGGGGTATTTTGTGTAGAATTTTGAGGAAAAAATTAATTTAATCGCGTTATTCCAGGTTGTAACATAACAAAGTGTGGAAAAAGTGAAGCATGTTAATACTTTCAATATTAATTTTTAAAACAAAACAATAATCCTGTTGTTATTTGGCCAGGTTTATTTTCAGATCTCGTCCCCCAATAACTCTAACTCCTAATTGTGACGGTAAAGTGTTAAGGTTGCACAGTTGACAGCCTGGTTCTTCAGCCGACTCAGCCACGTAAAAGTGTCTGAAAAAGTGCTTCACAGGGGGACACAGTTCGGGACTACTGCCGCTCCTTCTGTGTTGTGTTTGGTGCTGGAGAGAGCGCACCGATTGGTTGTTGACCATGTCCAAGTCATTTAACTTCTCTATTTGCATGAGCCAAACCTCAAGACTCACGATAATGTCAAACCTGTTTGATATTGTCGGAACGTCAAGACGGGAAGAAGACTGACTGAAATCGGGTCGGATGACCACCTTACACCGAACTACTGAGATTACGGGCGTACGCCACAAGTCCAGCAAAACTTGCATAAAGAAATCTATAATTTGTATCCACAACAGCCAGAGAAGTGGTATATTGACAATTAACAACACAATTTGTTTTCTTTTCATCACAATAGAGACACAGACTGAAAACCAGGCGAACTGATTCACCGTCAGACCAAACCAACAACTTCCTCTTAGATAGTTCCCACTGCTGCATCAATCTGCTGACACTCCACACACTGACGGTGAGTTTGACTAAACTCATTCAAAAGCTAGTAGATAGGGGAGGGAAGCCACGCATGACTGTACTTTCTGTCTGCTCTGTTTTCAGCTGCACAGACAAAATGGCTTCCAGATCAGAGGAGGATCTCTGCTGTCCGGTCTGTTGTGAAGTCTTCAGAGATCCTGTTGTTATGGCATGCAGCCACAGCTTCTGTAAATACTGTCTGACTAACTGGTGGAGAGTGAAACAAATATGTGAGTGTCCAGTTTGTAAGACCATTTCTTCAAATAGACAACCTCCTTGTAACCTGGTGTTAAAGAACCTGTGTGAGGCCTTCTTACTGGAGAGAGATCAGAAAGCTTCAGAGGCTCTCTGCTGTCTGCACTCTGAGAAACTCAAACTCTTCTGTCTGGACCATCAGCAGCCAATTTGTGTTGTGTGCATAGATTCAGATGAACACAGCGACCACAGATTCAGACCCATCGCTGAAGCTGCACGACAACACAAGAAGGAACTTCAGGAAACTCTGGAGCCCTTAAAGAAGAAGTTGACATTTTTTCAACAAGTTAAAGGGAAATTTAATCAAACAGCAGAACACATAAAGGTCCAGGCCCGACGCACAGAGACACAGATTCAGGAGCAGTTTAATAAGCTTTACCAGTTTCTAGAAGAGGAAGGTACGGCCAGGATGGCTGCATTGTCGGAGGAAGAGGAGCAGAAGAGTCAGATGATGAAGGAGAAGATGGAGGCTCTAAATAAAGAGATAGCTGCTCTTTCAGACACAGTCAGAGCCACAGAGGAGCAGCTGAGAGCTGAAGACGCCTCATTCCTGCTCAACTACAAGGCTGCAGTGGACAGAGTCCAGCAGCACCCCTTGCTGGATGATCCACAGCTGCTCTCAGGAGCTCTGATAGACGAGGCCAAACACCTGGGCAACCTGACCTTCCACATCTGGAACAAGATGAAGGACATGGTCTCCTACAGTCCTCTGGTTCTGGACCCAAACACTGCTCATCCAAGACTCATTGTCTCTGAAGATCTGACCAGTGTTGGACAAGGAAGTAGAAGGAGGCGTCCTGATAATCCAGAGAGGTTTGATTATTTCTGCTCTATCCTGGGCTCTGAGGGCTTTGACTCAGGGACTCACAGCTGGGACGTCCAGGTGGGAGACAGTACAAGCTGGTTTTTCGGTGTGCTACCAGAGTCTGTCCAGAGGAAGGGACTCATGCGGTCGGGGTTCTGGGGAATGTTGTTCCGTAAAGGTAAATACTTAGAAGAGTCACCAAGAGCTCCATCAACTGTTCTCCAAGTGGAGAAGAAGTTCCAGAAGATCAGAGTGACTCTGGACTGGAAAAAAGGAAAACTGTCATTCTCTGATCCTGATACTAACACACGCATACACACCATCACACACACTTTCACTGAGAAGATGTTTCCATTGATTTTCAATGGGGATAAAGTTCCTCTGAAGATATCACCTGGGCGACTGTGGCTCAGTTGGTAGAGCGGGTCGGCTGATGATCAAAGGGTTGGAGGTTCGATCCCCGCCCTGCCACCTGTGTCATAGTTGTTGTGTCCTTGGGCAAGACACTTCACCCACCTTGCCTCGTGTGAGTGTCGATGGTTAACCTGCTGCTATCGGTGTATGAATGTGAGTGTGAATGGTAACGTGGGAAAGGAAAACAGGTCCCTTGCAAAAGAGTCTTCGGTCTCAATGGGATTTACCTGTAGAAATAAAGGTTAGAAAGAGAGAGAAAGAATCACCACTGAAGGTCTGTGTGACAGTGAAACAGAGCAGTTAAGGTGCGAACACACTAGGCATTTTACACGCGTAAGATTTACGTGCGTAACGCAGCTAAAATGTTGCTTGATCATTTTGTGTCAAAAATGGTTATACGCGCGTAACGTGCCTAGTCTCCCTCCCGATATTGTATTTCCCTTATCAACCATGGCTGATCAGACCCGACACAACAGCGTGCATGTCCGCACAAAAACAACAAGAACACGGCCAACAACTATGCCAAAAGACAAACTGAACAGCACAAATAGCCTAGCATTAAAACAGCATTGCATATTCACGGCAGCTACATAACAAACACAGTTACAGCAGCATCGGTGCACGGCAGCACAACATAAAGGCAAGTAGCCAACATTACCCTACCTGGCTGTGACAGGGGACCGTAGCTGGCGTAGATCAACATCGCGTGCTTCGCTCTACTTGTCGTGAAAGTCCCGCGGACGGTCGTCATGTTTGGTTTCATAATATGAGGCGCTAACCGCCCGCACACAACAGCGTGAGTTAACTAATGCTATACGGCGCTAACTTTGTTTATCGGCTTAAGCACAGCCGCACATATTCACTGAATGAACCAGGAAGTCCATTCTCCTGGTTTACTTTCCCCACGTCTTCTAACCCCGAGCGGCTTCATACAGCACCGGCCGCCTGCAATACATTTTCCTCCTCGGTGTCTCTCATCAGCCTCTGTGTACAGTACACTGTTCTCCCACCGTGCCAATGTATGTGACGTCGGGTCAAGTTCAACGCTGATTGGCCAACGCGGCTAATCGTCTCGCGTAGGAGCATCAAAAGTTCAATTTTTTTAACTCCTCGCCTAGCTGCGTAATATATACGCGCGTAAAAATGTTGCTTTAGCGCGAGTGAAAATGTTGCTTTAGCGCGAGTGACGCATTGACGCGCCATGTACGCGCGTAAACCAATGGTTCCCTATGGAAAAGGGGCGGATTTCATACGCGTCTGTACTCGTGTAAAGTGCCTAGTGTGTTCGCACCTTTAGAGATAAAGACGAGGATTCATGTTGTTGTTTATTTCTTAAAGGGACCTAAAATGACCCCTGGCAGTTATTTGCCTCCTTTCAGCATACAATTGCTGAACAGTAAAAGGCCAGTGGTGGTAGGCAACATGGTACAAGGTCACTGTGTCCTCATTTGTATGACTTGACTTATATAGCGCTTTCTAGCCAATTTTCTCAGCCCCATAGCGCTTTACATTTCTTACCACATTCACCCATTCACACACACATTCACACACCGATGGCAGTAGCTGCCATGCAAGGCGCCCTCTGAACCATCAGAAGCAATGTGGGGTTCAGGGTCTTGCCCAGGGACACTTCGACATGTGGCAGGTAGGCAACCTCCCTACCCACTTCGCCACTGCCTTTTATCGTATGACATTATATCACTTATTATCTGCTCTTCATGTTTGGTTCATTTAGTTTAGTTTAGTTTAGTTTTATTTGTGCAAATAAACAAGATTAAAAAAATGGCAAGAAGATGCGCATAGACATACATAAATGCACGGGTGGGACAAAAGAAACCCCGAAGGGCTCATGAAGGATGTCCACCTGACATTAACATACAATAAAGAAATGAAGACAAAAAAAAAGAAAAAAAAAAGACAAACAAACAAAAAGAAAATTAAAGAGATAAAACTACAAAGTCATGTTACAAAAATGAAAATCCATCTAAGTACATATAGGAAAAAAGCAAAGTAAAGATGTAACTGACAAGCAAAAAGACAACATAACATACATTCAGTTTAACACATTATCGTAAGCTTTTAAAATGAGGTACATTTTAAGATGTTTTTTGAAAGTAACTAAAGATGAGTGTTTACGTAGAGTAACAGGAAAACTGTTCCAAATGACTGGACCTCTATCCCTAATTGAAAACTGTCCAAGATTTGTTCTGTAAAACTGACGGTGAAGGAGATCTACAGATCTGGTCTGATGACTATGGATCTGTGATCTGGTTATAGAAAAACATTTGGCCTTTTACATGTAAGCGATACTGATGTTCATGTTTTTTTCTTTGTATATTGTTCTTCGAGTTCTGTAAATATATCAATTGTTTATAATTTCAGAAATCATCAAGTTATTTAAACACATATGGAGCCAGTTGAGGTGGTTCGGGCATCTGGTAAGAATGCCCCCTGGGGGCCAAACCTACTGATTCAGAGGGGTCCAGCTGAAAGGAGGCCCCGGGGAAGACCAAGGATTAGGTGGAGAGATTATATCTCCACACTGGGAACGCCTCGGGATCCCCCAGTCAGAGCTGGTTGATGTGGCCCGGGAAATAGTTTTTGGTTTAAGATGATGATGATCATGATATACAGTATCTCACAAAAGTGAGTACACCCCTCACATTTCTTCACATTTTTCTTTATATCTTTCCATGGGACAACACTGAATAAATGACACTTTGATACAATGTAAAGTAGTCAGTGTACAGCTTGTATAACAGTGTAAATGTACTGTCCCCTCAAAATAACTCGACACACAGCCATTAATGTCTAAACTGCTGGCAACAAAAGTGAGTACACCCCTAAGAAAAAATGTCCAAATTGGGCCCAAAGTGTCAATATTTTGTTTTGCCATCATTATTTTCTAGCACTGCCTTAACCCTCTTGGGCATGTAGTTCACTAGAGCTTCACAGGTTGCAACTGGAACCCTCTTCCACCCATTTATGACAGCATCACAGAGCTGGTGGATATTAAAGACCTTGCACTCCTCCACCTTCTGTTTGAGGATGCCCCAAAGATGCTCAATAGGGTTTAGGTCTGGAGACAGGCTTGGCCAGGCCATAACCTTTACCCTCAGCTTTTTAGCAAGCCACTGGTCGTCTTGGAGGTGTGTTTGGGGTCGTTATCATGTTGCAATACCACCCTGCAGCCCAGTTTACGAAGGTTGAGTGCACGTGGTCAGCGTCGTACACAGAGGTTGGCTTTGGAAAATAGAAGTAGGAGTGCTGCCAGCATTGCTGAAGGGCTTGAAGGGGTGGGGGGGTCAACCTGTCAGTGCTCAGACCATACGCCGCACTCTGCATCATACTGGTCTGCATGGCTGTCATCCCAGAAGGAAGCCTTTTCTAAAGATGATGCACAAGAAACCACACAAAAAGTTTGCTGAAGACAAACAGACTACGGACATGGATTACTGCAACCATGTCCTGTGGTCTGATGAGACCAAAATACATTTATTTGGTTCAGATGGTGTTAAGAGTGTGGAGCGGCAACCAGGTGAGGAGTACAAAGACAAGTGTGTCTTGCCTAGAGTCAAGCATGGTGGTTGGAGTGTCATGGTCTGGGGCTGCATGAGTGCTGCCAGCACTGGGGATCTACAGTTCATTGAATTCTAACATGTACTGTGACATACTGAAGCAGAGCATGATCCCCTCCCTTCATAAACTGGGCCGCAGGGCAGTACTGCAACATGATAACGACCCCAAACACCCCTCCCAACGACCACTGGCTTGCTAAAGAAGCTGAGGGTAAAGGTTATGGACTGGCCAAGCATGTCTCCAGTCTTAAACCCTATTGAGCATCTTTGGGGCATCCTCAAACGGGAGATGGAGGAGCGCAAGGACTCTAATATCCACCAGCTCCTTGATGTTGTCATGAATGGGTAGAAGAGGGTTCCAGTTGCAACCTGTGAAGCTCTAGTGAACTACATGCCCAAGAGGGTTAAGGCAGTGCTAGAAAATAATGATGGCAAAACAAAATATTGACACTTTGGGCCCAATTTGGACATTTTTTCTTAGGGGTGTACTCACTTTTGTTGCCAGCAGTTTAGACATTAATGGCTGTGTGTCGAGTTATTTTGAGGGGACAGTACATTTACACTGTTATACAAGCTGTACACTGACTACTTTACATTGTATCAAAGTGTCATTTATTCAGTGTTGTCGCATGGAAAGATATAATGAAATATTTGAAGAAATGTTAGGGGTGTACTCACTTTTGTGAGATACTGTATATGTAGCTAAAATTAAAATCTGCAAAAATCATGTAGCTGCTGGATAGCTCAGAAGGTAACACCACTTACCTTGATACAGGAAACCAGGGTTCAATCCCTGGTCAGGCCGTGGCCAGTCCAGTGAGGGTCCTTAGGCAAGTTCCTTAATGCTAACTGCCTACCTCAAGTCGCTTTGCATAAAACTGTTTTCTTTGTGACATGTAATGTAATCATGTGTTTTTATCCCTGTTACTGTCAAAGCTACACAATCTATAAATATGTACCATACTAATCACTTTCTCTGAATATATAAAACTGGATCTGCCATTTCTTTGCAATAAATGGTTAAAAGTGATATTCTCTGCAGCCTTTGTTTACATCATATGTTTACATCACATGTACAATTTATGTTAAATGTTTACATTTATCAATGTTGCACTGACCAACAGTGTTGGGAAAGTTCTTTTTCTACGTGAACTAGTTCAAAGTTCAGTTCACACACTTTAAAATGAACGAGTTCAGTTCATAGTTCATAATTCAAAATGCTGAACTATTTTGTTTTTTTTATTTGTATGTGGACAGCAGTCACATATATGTGGAAGCTTCTTTGTCAATTATTTGTCAATTCTAGTGCAGATAATAAAGTTTACAAAAATAACTTTATCAATCTAGGGGAGAACGGGGTAATGTGAGACACTTTTTGCATTTGCTCTACTCTTAGCGAGCTAAAAGGATTTATCAGTCAAATATACACATTTCCCATTAATTCAGGATGTTTCCTAGCAATGTACGTTATCAGAATTTATTCAGAACAAACGGCATTGAAAATATGATTGTTTTAAAAAAAGTTGTCTTGTGTCTCACTTCACCCCAGCTTCGGGGTAAACTGAGACAGACCAAAAAAATAAATGGGGTAAACTGAACCACTTGCTTTTTCCACTCTAAACTACCATAACAACACATGTTGTAACAGTTATAATCCTGACAGCTAGATTGGAAATCAAATATTCCAAAACTAATGTCGGACAAGTAACAGAATCATGGAGTTTGGTCAACATAGCAACAAAAAATTCTAAACACTTGAAAGTTACTTTGATCAATCAAATACAACATATAATTCATATTCAATAATTATCATTCAAATTAAAGATAGAACCAGTTAATTTACAAAACAGTCTTGGGGTCAGAACACAGGACCCTTAGAGCCAGCTAGTGTCTGGGGGTCAGAGCAAAGGACAATCAGGACCAGCTAGAACAGCCTGGAACTCAGAACACAGGACTAGACCCAGCTGTCATTTTCCATCTTTTGAGTTTTTGATTAATATTTTTCTGCATTTGTTTTATTGGGATAATTAATTTAATAAAGACATATTACTTAGAGTCCATTGAAGTTAAAGGTCACTATTCTGTCCCCCAGATACATACGTGCCAAACCATGCACTTGCTGACACCCCTATAACCATTCAACCCCCACCTCTGGCCCGCATTGTCTCTTGTCCTATTCAAACTAGTCTCCTTGCTACCTCAAATATAATGAATTCATTAAAAGAGGGCACAGACATTGTCCCCACTGTCACAATTTGAGAAAAAACTACATCTCTCAGCAATTCAGGCTAATCTTCAGTTTTCATCATCACATGGTTTCATATGTTGGTAGTTCATCAACATGTATGATAGAAGTGTTTCTACCTGAATCAATGTGCTTTGGCACAACAGTTGATTAAGTTGATAGCAGGAAAATTTACTTTTACATGCAAAAAATAAATTTTTGTGAAAAAAACATGCTTACAACAGCACCATGAGGTCCTCTCTTTCATGGCCAAGGGGAAATGAGAGGGGCTTGAAAACATACATCTCACATGACCAAAAATGTGTTCCGTTGCCTAGATACAGGGGGTATCTCACATTACCCGATGTCTCACATTCCCCCGTTCTCCCCTATATACAGCTCTGGTAAAATTTGACCACTCAAAATGATAAGTATGTGTTTGAGAAAAAAATTATATTTTTGTTTTAACTATTTGAACTATTTAGATAACACGTATAATCACTAAACTTCACTTTCTCTGAATATAGGGGAGAGTGGCCTAAGTTGTGCCACTTTTTACTCAAAGTGACTTTAAAGTGAGGCCTTGACAGTAAAGTCTCCAACTCAAATATGTACATATATTTCAGGGTGTTGTGCATCCCTGCCAATAAAAACTTTGGATCTGGAATAAACTGTTGAAGAAATATAGCTTTCGGAAAAAAAGGTGTCTTGTGGCACAACTTGCCCCTTGTGTGGTGTAAGTTGTGTCACAAGAGAGAATACCATGGGGTAAATTGTGCCATTGATATATATCTCATAAACTGTAAAGCAAGACAAATCCATTAGATAATCACTTATTTAAGGTTTATTTAAAGTAAATAAAGTAAATATTTTACAAAGATTGAAGCACAATTTTCTTAAACAAGGCCTAGCAGATCTAATGGTTTTACCTGCAAAGCTCACAATGACAAAGTCACCATCACCATCTTTCTGGCCATCTGAACTCTCATCAGTGGTGTCGTTAAGTGAAATGGATATGTCAGTCTCTTCTGAGCTACTGTAGACAATCACTTTCTTTTGGTGACCAGCGTATACAGCCATGCCACTGGCACAACTCTCAGAAATGTACTTTGCACTAGCTGCTCCGCCCTTGTACAACCAACTGCCACCTGGCATATGCAATTCCCCCTCCATGTCTGCCTTTAAATCAAGGTTCAAACCCATCTGTACACCCTGGTGTTTCCTCCCCATTAACTATCTTACCTCTGCACTACTATCTGTGTTTATGTGGATGTATGGGCTTTATGTTTTTTATTTTGGTTATTGTTATTATACCTTCATTTTTTACCTACCGAATGCACTATGTAAAGCACTTTGGACAGTGCAAACTGTTATAAATGTGCTTTTATAAATACATTGTACTTACTTATAACTCACCCCAGGCCCTCTGGCACAAATTACCCCAAACTCAGAATGTTGGATAATAAGCATGATGCAGCAGTTTAGGGCTGACATTGTGCTAACTATATAGACACAAAGTGTAGCATACTAAAGCACTAAAACATGTGTCAAATGTTTTCAAACGTGTCTATAATTGTTCAGACACAGTAATCAAAAAACCTTGATCATGGAAATGTTACTTTGAAAGGCAAAAAATAATTGTTTTAGCTTAAATGTGCTTATATCTTATTCCTTGTGTCTCCCGTCTTTACAGGATGAGTCAAATGGATGGCTCTTCTTAAATATTTGGTCATCATCATCATCATCATCTTCAACCGCTTATCCGAAATCGGGTCGCGGGGGCAGCAGCTTGAGCAGGGAACCCCAAACTTCTCTTTCCCGGGCCACTTCAACCAGCTCTGACTGGGGGATCCCGAGGCGTTCCCAGGCCAGCGTGGAAATATAATCTCTCCACCTAGTCCTGGGTCTTCCCCGAGGCCTCCTCCCAGCTGGACGCTCCTGGAACACCTCCCTAGGGAGGCGCCCTGGGGGCATCCTTACCAGATGCCCGAACCACCTCAACTGGCTCCTTTCAACGCAAAGGAGTAGCGGCTCTGCCCCGAGTTCCTCACGAATGACTGAGCTTCTCACCCTATCTCTAAGGGAGACGCCAGCCACCCTCCTGAGAAAGCCCATTTCGGCCGCTTGTACCCGCGACCTCGTTCTTTCGGTCATTACCCAGCCTTCATGACCATAGGTGAGGGTAGGAACAAAGATCGCCCGGTAGATCGAAAGTTTTGCCTTACGACTCAGCTCTCTTTTCGTCACAACAGTGCGGTAAAGCGAGTGCAAAACCGCCCCTGCTGCTCCGATTCTACGGCCAATCTCACGCTCCATTGTTCCCTCACTCGCAAACAAAACCCCGAGGTACTTGAACTCCTTCACTTGGGGTAAGGACTAATTCCCTACCTGTAGTAGACAATCCATCGGTTTCCTGCTGAGCACCATGGCCTCCGATTTAGAGGTGCTGATCCTCATCCCAACCGCTTCACACTCGGCTGCAAACCGATCCAATGAGAGCTGAAGGTCACAGGCCGATGATGCCATCAGAACCACATCATCCGCAAACAGCAGAGATGAGATCTTCAGACCACCAAACTGCAACCCCTCCCCACCACGACTACGCCTTGATATCCTGTCTATAAATATCACAAACAGGATTGGTGATAAAGCGCAGCCCTGGCGGAGGCCAACCCCCACCGGAAACGAGTCTGACTTACTACCGAGAACCCGTACACAGCTCTCGCTTTGAGCGTACAGAGATTGGATGGCCCTGAGAAGAGCCACCCTCACCCCATACTCCCGCAGCACCCCCCACAGTATCTCCCGGGGAACCCGGTCATAAGCCTTCTCCAGATCTACAAAACACATGTAGACTGGATGAGCAAACTCCCAAGCTCCCTCTAGGATCCTTGCGAGAGTGAAGAGCTGGTCCGTTGTTCCACGGCCAGGACGGAATCCGCATTGTTCCTCTTCAATCTGAGGTTCGACTATCGGCCCGAACCCTCCTTTCCAGCACCTTGGAGTAGACTTTGCCGGGAAGGCTGAGAAGTGTGATACCCCGGTAGTTGGAACACACTCTCTGGTCCCCCTTTTTAAAAATAGGAACCACCACCCCGGTCTGCCACTCCTTCGGCACTGTACCCGACTTCCACGCAATGTTGAAGAGGCGTGTCATCCAAGACAGCCCCTCCACACCCATTGCTTTCAGCATTTCTGGACGGATCTCATCAACCCCCGGGGCTTTGCCACTGTGGAGTTGTTTGACTACCTCAGTGACTTCCACCAGGGAAATTGACGATGATCCCCCATCAGCCTCCAGCTCTGCCTCCAACATAGAGGGCGTGTTAGTCGGATTCAGGAGTTCCTCAAAGTGCTCTTTCCACCGACCGATTACCTCCTCAGTTGAGGTCAACAGCGTCCCATCCTTACTGTACACAGCTTGGATAGTTCCCCGCTTCCCCCTCCTGAGGTGCCGGACGGTCTGTAAATATGTGGTCAGATTTCCAATTTCTTCTATGGTTTTCTAGAAACAAGGGGTGGCACAACTTCCCCACCGGCACAATTTAGGCCACTCTCCCCTACTGTATAATCCTGATCTGTACTTTTTTTGCAATAAATAGTTAAAAGTCATATGTTCTGCTGTCTTTTTTGTGTGGGCAAATGGGCATCTCAGAAAGCATTATATTATACACCTAACAGATGGCAAACAGTATAAACACATCTCTTACACAGAGATACAATAGATAAACCTTAGCCTCAGGCAGGTACTTGTTGAACTGGTTGTCACGTGACTGAGTTTATGTTTGTATTTTGACTGTTTAGTTGTGAGGGTGTGACGGCGTCCTCAGATCACACACACACCAGGACTGAGCAGGATGAAATGAGCAGCGTCTTCTCTCCCAGTGTTTCCTCCACACATGAAGGTGGAAAGTGTCTGTAAGTCGACCTGAAGTCAGTTCAGCAGGTGAGAATCCTCCCAGAGAAACCTGTAAATGTCTGATCATCAGGATCACTTTGATCACATTGTGCTGTGTCGCTGTTTAACTGGACGGTAGAAATGTTTCTTGATGCTGATTGGCTGTTTCTTTATATCTTTTTGAACTATGCTGTAAAGTTTCTGTCTTAGTTAAAGAGCAATGCATTTAGAATGATTGTTATATTGTTAGTTTGTTCAGTAGAATCAACAGCAGTTTAATTGTAACCTGAGCTCACATCATCAGTGAAACAAACAGGACATGTCTGAACTGTTGCCACACCTTGAATCAACTTGGCTGAGCTGCTTTTATCATGTGATGCTTATCATTTATTGGTGGTGAAACAACTATAAAAATGTTACAGATTAATATTTCTTTCCACATTTCTTTCTTTTTTGGTGAAATCTTTCAATCTACTTTAGTCCTGATCAAAAAATCCAAATAACTGACGTGTGGAAGCATGGCTTCAAATAAAGAATTGGCCTTTGTATTAACGAAAGGTGCCGCCTGAATGACCAGGAAGCTGTATTTATATATGCTTTCCATCCAAAGCGTCAAGGCAGTTTGGGTACTGCCATTCCTCATAGAAATCCTTGGCTATAGCTCTCCAGCAAGCCTCAGATATTGGTGTCTAAAAAAAATGGCAAATACACATAAACAGTATATAGCAATGTTTTCATATCCTTAAATAGTCTGATGTAAGATTATCAATGTTCTGCTAGAATGAGCTTTTCTTTCAATGTGTTTCAAATTTGTTAAACTTTTAGGTAGTCCTCTTTCTTTCTTTTTTTAAGATATTTTTTTGGCATTTTCAAGCTTTATTAGATAGTACAGAGTTGAAATGGGGATACATAGAGAGAGAGGGGATGACATGCAGTAAAAACGCGCAACCACTGCAACGAAGGCCGGAGCCAACATGGTACACGCTCTATCCACCATGCCACCGGAGCACCCAGGTAGTCCTCTTTCATCTCGTCCTCTTTCGCCACTTCATAGAGGGCTTCACATTTTGAGAGGACAATTTCGGAAACTGTTGTGCTCCCTGAAACCCCAGGGATTTAAAAGTTTCACCTTCAAAAAGACAATAATATATACAAATGTGATCAGATTAACCATTTCACTTGTGAGCTGAAAAAGTGTGTATGTGGTATAAGTGGCTGTTGCAAAACATATATACTCAACAAAAATATAAACGCAACACTTTTGTTTTTGCTCCCATTTTTCATGAGATGGACTTAAAGATCTAAAATTCATTCCAGATACACAATTGTACCATTTCTCTTAAACATTGTTCACAAATCTGTCTAAATGTGTGATAGTGAGCACTTCTGCTTTGCTGAGATAATCCATCCCACCTCACAGGTGTGCCACATCAAGATGCTGATCTGACATCATGATTAGTGCACAGGTGTGCCTTAGACTGTCCACAATAAAAGGCCACCCTGAAATGTGCAGTTTTGTCTCACAGCAAAATGCCACAGATGCCACAAGCATTGAGGGAGCGTGCAATTGGCATGCTGACAGCAGGAATGTCAACCAGATCTGTTGCTCATGCATTGAATGTTCATTTCTCCACCATGAGCCGTCTCCAGCAACTTTGCACAGCCATTGAAGAGGAGTGGACCAATATTCCACAGGCCACAATTGACAATCTGATAAACTCTATGCAAAGAAGATGTGTTGCACTGCATGAGGCAAATGGTGGTCACACCAGATACTGACTGGTTCTGAGTCCCCAGACCCCCAATAAAGCAAAGAAATGCACATTTCAGAGTGGCCTTTTATTGTGGACAGTCTAAGGCACACCTGTGCACTAATCATGATGTCAGATCAGCATCTTGATGTGGCACACCTGTGAGGTGGGATGGATTATCTCAGCAAAGCAGAAGTGCTCACTATCACACATTTAGACAGATTTGTGAACAATGTTTGAGAGAAATGGTACAATTGTGTATCTGGAATGAATTTTAGATCTTTAAGTCCATCTCATGAAAAATGGGAGCAAAAACAAAAGTGTTGCGTTTATATTTTTGTTGAGTGTATTTGTCTAATGTGAATGTGGGGAGCCGCCAGGGTATAAAGTTGAACTCAGGCCATTCATAACCAGCAGGTCAGATTAACCATGTGAAATGTGATTGACTGAGGGAGGGAGTGAAGGACAAGGAAGGAAGGAGTTGTTGACCTGCATACAATAGGAGTGTAAATGCAGTGTCACAGAAAACCTCGCACTGATGGCCTTCCGAACCCTGGAGTCTTTCTTGGTAATAAGTGGTGCCATCCATTCCAGTAAGAAGTCCTTAAAGCCAGCCCTGTCATTTACCTGTTAAAATGCCTAGAGTAAGTCAATTATAATAGGGATGGGGCCGATCCGATCCAGTATCGGTATCGGGTCCGATATGGCCGAAATCTGCGTACCGGATATCGGACTGTCGGCTCCGATATTAAAAAAGAAAAAAAAACAAAAAAAAAAAAATGTTACTATGAAAGAGCAAACAAGCCTGTGCGAGCATGCGCCGACGTTCGGTGGAGGGAGAGAGGACACCACTTCATAGTTAGACATACAGTACATATCAGTTTGTTAGCCAGTGAGCTAACCAAAGCTAACCCAAGTCAAGGAAGTGGAGAGGCTTCTGCACTGTGACAAATTATACTATGTAAGATACAGCCAGAGAGAGGAAGACTGTGCAGAAAAACACACCACCACATATTCTAGTGGGGCAGAAGTAATCATTGAGAAGGATTATTTTTGTGTGACTCTATAATTGATATTTTCATAAAAATATTGCATAGTCTGCCTTTAAGATAAACCTATATGCATTTGTATATATCTTGCTCTTTTGAATTAGAATTGCTTAAGCATTCCTAGCCTCACACATAACATCACCACTAACAAAAAAAATTATAATAATTAGGATATCGTATCGGACAGTATCGGTATCGGCCGATATCCAAAACCCAGATATCGGAATCGGATCGGAACTAAAAATAGTGGATCGGTGCATCCCTAAATTATAACAAAGGTCTCTACATTTTCAATTAACCTGTAGAATAACACAAAATTGAATATGTAATGTAATGTAATGTACTTTATTTATACAGTCCTTTACAACAGTCCTTTCGGTGTACCAAAGTGCTTTACAGGATTGATAAAAATAATAAAAAAAGAGAATAAATAAAAACAATTTAAAAAACAAAAATTAAAAATACATCAAAATCAAATAAGATAAAATCAAATAAGATAAAACAATATAAGATCAAAGTGTCATCACACTACTGTGTATTAAAAGCCATCGTGAATAAATAGGTTTTTAGCCTGGATTTAAAGAGGCCCAGGTCAGAGATGAGACGCATGTCAGTGGGGAGCTTATTCCAGAGCCTGGGGGCAGCAACAGAGAAGGCTCGGTCACCCCAGTGCTTGTATCTTGACCTGGGCACTTCCAGCAACAGTTTATCGGCGGACCTCAGGGCTCGACCAGGATTTCGGATGGTTAAAAGCTCAAATAAATATGGTGGGGCGAGGCCGTTAAGAGCTTTAAAAACAAAAAATAAAAGTTTAAAATCAATTCTAAAAAGGACAGGAAGCCAATGAAGGGAGTTAAGAACTGGTGTGATGTGCTGCCGTCTGTTGGTGTTGGTTAAAAGACGGGCAGCAGCATTTTGCACGAGTTGCAGGCGACTTAGCAACTTCTTGGAGACGCCAACATAAAGTGCATTGCAGTAGTCCAGCCTTGAACTTATAAGAGCGTGGATGGCTCTCTCGAGGTCACAACGGCTTAAAAACATTTTGACTTTGGCCTGAAGACGTCTCTGGAAAAAGCTGGTTCGAACAACATTGCTAATTTGTTTATCAAACCTGAAGTAGCTGTCTAAGGTCACTCCCAGATTTTTGACAGTTGGAGACATTTTTGAGGACAAGATGCCCAAGTCAGCCGTCACAGTATCCCCAAACATGATACATTCAGTTTTTTCCTCATTTAACTCAAGAACCTTTGGGGCCAACCAATGCTTAATGTCGACAATACAATCCAACAAACATTGTGCACTGTTATTGTTTGGCCTCACTGGCAGGTATATTTGCATATCATCTGCATAGCAATGAAAAGAAAGGTTGTGCCTGGCTATAATTGACCCCAGTGGTAACATGTACAATGAAAAAAGGATAGGGCCAAGAATAGATCCTGGTGGGACTCCACAGGAGAGAGGAGCAGTGGAGGAGGACAGGCCACCAACCATGACAGAGAAAGTTCTACTGGACAAATAAGATGAAAACCACTGCAATGCAGTGCCACGGATGCCAACATAATTACTTAGCCGTGACAGGAGGACTGAATGGTCCACCGTGTCAAAGGCTGCTGTGAGGTCAAGCAGCTCTAAGACAACGGGGCACTTGGCATCCACGGACAGAGCAATATCATTGTGCACCTTTAATAGTGCAGACTCGGTGCTGTGACGAGACCTATAGCCAGATTGGAATTATCTTCAAGAAAGGACTGTAATTGTATAAAAACAACTTTTTCTAAAACCTTGGAAAGAAAGGGCAGATTAGAAACAGGTCTAAAATTTGATAACACAGAGGGGTCGAGATTAGGCTTTTTAAGAAGGGGCCTGACCACAGCATGTTTAAAAGCAGCTAGAACAGTTCCTAATCCAAGGCAAGAGTTAATAAAAACCATGAGACTGGGCCCCACAGCATTAAAAACCATTTTCATCACTTTGGCAGGGACAATATCAAATGGGCACTTTGTAGGTTTAAGAGAGTTCACTACATCACCGAGAGAAGAGAGAGAGACCAGCTCAAGCAGATCAAACACAGCAGATTGAGCTGAGGCAACAAGCAGATCATTATAAGTACTTGTAATAACACTCTCACTTATGACGTTTCTAACAAAGTCAACTTTGTCACTGAAATAATGAAGGAAATTCTCACTAGTGGCTATTGAAACATCAGTGACAGCAGAAATGCATGGGTTAACAACGACGTTAATTGTTTCAAATAACACCTTGGCACAATGACTGCTGCTGGAAATAATATTGGAGAGATACTGAGATCTCTAATAATCGTTAAGGCAGTCCCTTAACATTTCTAGAGACACATGTAACTTGTCCTTCTTCAAACGGTGTTCTGCCTTCCTACAAGGTCCAAATATGATGTCAGCTTTGCAGTATCGGCATAGTAAACGTTCATTCAAAGGAAGGTTAGATGGCATTTAGCCATTGAGGTTAGGAAGTGACCACAACTGTAGTAACCCGGAAGTGCCACTGGGGGTGGTACCAAGACTGAGCAAAATGTATTTGACTCACTTGTTAAACAGGCCGTTTTCAAAGTCTTATTAAACCTATTTACAGCCTGGGCCATGAAACCATTTTAGTCTGTATGTTTAGGTCATATCTCCATGACAACACTGAGGGGGGTGAATTTTTTTTGACCACGCTAGTTTTTATTTTATCGGAGGTTAAAATGTATTGGCGCAATCTCTTGAGTGACAGCTCTCCGTCCGTTGTCCCTCACTTTGCCTCGGAGGTATACGTCAGCTATCTCCCTCCCCCCGACGTGAGGCGGAGTAAAAATCTCACAAAATGGCGACGCGCACAAACCAGGATTATTGGATGCCGTGTGAATAACTGAGGTCAGCCCGGATGCTATATCCATATTATTTACTATCTATGGCTATGAGCTATTTTATTTATTGCTATTATTAAATCTATGTACACACAGATCCATATACACATACAGATCTATGCACGAGCACACAGATTTACAGAATGTACGGGTTTGTGACCTGATTATGGGCACACATATTGAGATACACATTCTTAAATGTTTTGCTACAATAATGGCCCCATACAATACTTTTTAATGAAACACGCTCCTGTGTACTTATGAACAGGTTTGACAAAGCTCCACCATTCACCTGACTCATCATAGACAATTCATTGAACTGAAAACCAGACGAACAGTTTCACTGACCAAACTAACAACTTCCTCTTAGTTCCCACTGCTGCTTCAACCTGCTGACACTCCACACACTGAAGGTGAGTTTCACTTAAAAACACGACTCAAACTAAAGTTAGTAGATGGGGGAGGGAGCCAGGACTGACTGTACTTTCTGTCTGCTCTGCTTTCAGCTGCACAGACAAAATGGCTTCCAGATCTGAGGAGGATCTCAGCTGTTCCGTCTGTCATGAAGTCTTCAGAGATCCTGTTGTTCTGCCATGTGGCCACAGCTTCTGTAAAGAATGTCTGAAGAACTGGTGGAGAGTGAAACAAGAACGTCAGTGTCCAGTTTGTAAGACACATTCTTCAATCAGACAACCACCTTGTAACCTGGTGTTAAAGAACCTGTGTGAGGCCTTCTTACTGGAGAGAGATCAGAAAGCTTCAGAGGCTCTCTGCCCTCTGCACTCTGAGAAACTCAAACTCTTCTGTCTGGACCATCAGCAGCCAGTTTGTCTCGTCTGCAGAGATTCAGAAATACACAGCGGCCACAGATTCAGACCCATCGCTGAAGCTGCACGACAACCTAGGAAGGAACTTCAGGAAACTCTGGAGCCCTTAAAGGAGAAGTTAAAGGTTTTTGAACAAGTTAAAATGAAGTCTGACCAAACAGCAAGACACATAAAGGTCCAGGCCCGACGCACAGAGATGCAGATTAAGGATCAGTTTAAAAAGCTTCACCAGTTTCTAGAAGATGAGGAGAAAGCCAGGTTGGCTGCACTGAGGGAGGAAGAGGAGCAGAAGAGTCAGATGATGAAGGAGAAGATGGAGGCTCTGAGCAGAGAGATAGCAGCTCTTTCAGACACAGTCAGAGCCACAGAGGAGCAGCTGAGAGCTGAAGACGTCTCATTCCTGCTCAACTACAAGGCTGCAGTGGAAAGAGTCCAGCAGCGCCCTTTGCCAAATGATCCACAGCTGCTCTCAGGAGCTCTGATAGACGAGGCCAAACACCTGGGCAACCTGACCTTCAACATCTGGAACAAGATGAAGGACATGGTCTCCTACACTCCTCTGGTTCTGGAACCAAACACTGCTCATCCATGGCTCGTCCTGTCTAAAGATCTGACCAGCGTGAGACTAGGAGAGGAACATCAGCTTCCTGATAATCCAGAGAGGTTTGATTTGACTTACTCTGTCCTGAGCTCTGAGGGCTTTAACTCAGGGACTCACAGCTGGGACGTCCTGGTTGGAGACAGTGCACGCTGGATTCTGGGTGTGTTACCAGAGTCTGTCCAGAGGAAGGGACGCGTATGGTCTGGATTATGGGGAATATTGTTCCGTAAAGGTGATTACTCAGCATGCTCACCATCAGCTCAGCCCACTGTTCTCCAACTGCAGAAGAAGTTCCAGAAGATCAGAATTAATCTGGACTGGGACAGAGGGAAACTGTTGATCTCTGATCCTGATACTAACACACACATACACACCTTCACACACACTTTCACTGAGAAGATGTCTCCATTGATTTTCAATGGAGATAAAGTCCCTCTGAAGATATTACCAGTGAAGGTCTGTGTGACAGTGGAACAGAGCAGTTAGAGAAAAAGACGATGATAGAAGATGATTATTATTTCTTAAAGGGAACTAGAAACATCCCCTGACAGTTATTTGCCTCCTTTAAGCATACAATTGCTGAACAGTGAAAGCCTAGTGGTGGTAGTCAATGCTTTAAAGGTCGTTAAACTCATAAGAAGCTACAACATGGTACAAGGTCACTGCGTCCATATTATTCTATAAGTTGTTAGTTTGTTACATCCATTTTTCATTTGATTATTTTGATCTGTTATTGTATGACATTATATCACTTAGTTTCTGATCTGCATGTTTGGTTCATTTAGCCTTTTACATGTAAGCAATCCTGTTTTTTTTTTTATATATATATATATATATTGTTAATTAGAGTATTTCTATAGAGATGCCAATTTAAGAAAAAACATCTTTTGAGTTCTGTAAATACATCAATTGTTTTTGTTTTATTTTTTAGAAATCATGAAGTTATTTTGTGTATTTTTTAAACACGTATATGGAGCCAGTTGAGGTGGTTCGGGCATCTGGTAAGAATGTCCCCTGGGGGCCAAACCTACTGATTCAGAGGGGTCCGGCTGAAAGGAGGCCCCAGGGATGACCAAGGACTAGGTGGAGAGATTATATCTCCACACTGGGAACGCCTCTGGATCCCCCAGTCAGAGCTGGTCAATGTGGACCAGGAAATCATTTAAGATGATGATGATGATGATGATGATATATCTAGCTAAAATTAAAATCTGCAAAGATCATATAGCTGCTGGATAGCTCAGAAGGTAACACCACTTACTTTGCTACAGGAAACCAGGGTTCAGGTCAGGCCGTGGCCAGTCCAGTGAGGGTCCTTAGACAAGATCCTTAATGCTAACTGCCTACCTCAAGTCGCTTTGCATAAAACTGTTTTCTTTGTGACATGTAATGTAATCATGTGTTTTCATCCCTGTTACTGTCAAAGCTACAGAATCTATAAATATGTACCATACTAATCACTTTCTCTGAATATATAAAACTGAATCTGCCATTTCTTTGCAATAAATGGTTAAAAGTGATATTCTCTGCAGCCTTTGTTTACATCATATGTTTACATCGTATGTACAATTTATGTTAAATGTTTACATGTATCAATGTTGCACTGACCAACAGTGTTGGGAAAGTTCTTTTTCTATGTGAACTAGTTCAAAGTTCATTTCACACACTTTAAAATGAACTAGTTCAGTTCATAATTCAAAATGCTGAACTAAGTTCACAGTTCAAAAATGAACTAGTTTATAGTTCTTTTTTTTCCAATATGTTGCTGCAGGCTGCTATTTTTCTAAATAATTGCCACATACCATATAGAACCACAGACAGAAATTATTTCAATAACATTCAGTCCACACTAGAAGCCAGCTGCAGCTTTTCCCCCTACAGTATATTCTCAAAAACATGAGGAAAAAGTTGCTGTTTGAATGGTCTTTTTAATGAGGAATTATTCAAACAAAAACGGTTAAGGTGCAAATGTTTTTCCATTTTTATAATTTTCCAAACCTGGAAACAATTCACATGAAATTTCACTCAAAGAAAGCAATACTGGAAAAATAAACCAGGGAGGTTCTACAAACAAATTAGGCCTACAACTTAAAATAGTAAAACCCTCAAGGGGAGCATTCTAAACTGCATTATACTGTTAATAACAAAGTCCAGACGATGTGTTGACATACTTATTAACACAAACACAATCTGAGGTAGGTAACAATCATACGAAGAAGAGGTAGAGCCTGAGGCTAGGTCCATAGTCTGAGTAAGCGCTGCTGCATTCATTTGTTTTTGTTTTTTTCCGCAGTGTTTCGCATTTTAATGACGCAGCGGCGGTGCGACGCTGTGGTGGCATGTGTTGCCAGATTGGGTGTTTTTCAGCTACATATTAAGGGCTGTTTACGATGTCTTTCAGCGGGGGGTTTCTATGGAAATCTGGCACTCGATGAACGACTGAACGACTGAGCGCCGTTCACAAACGCCAGAATGAGCGCGTTCGCAATAACGTTCATGAGGCAGAAATACAAACGTTCAGTTCACGTTCGCCCCCAATATGAACCAGTTCATGAATGTTCAGGCACAACACTGCTGACCAACTTGGAGTGGTGGTGATGTAGCCTCCAGCAGGTAGCTAGCCAGCAGTTGCCGGGGGGGCAGGGCAACGGATCCAGGCAAAATCAAAATCAGGAGCCAATCGGGCCCTCGAGAACAGTCCAGTGAGCAAGACAAGCAATGATCAAGTGATGATCAGTGATCAGTCACTTACTGGTGAGACAAAAATAACACTATTTAGTCGCAGAATGCAAAGCAGCAACATACAGGCCAGCGTCCTCACCCATAAACTTCCTCCATTTCAGCAACATGCCCATTAGAGAGCAATACTGTGTATTAACACTTGATATTTATTCCCGGGGCTCACACAGTATTGACACTTAGTAGATCATGAGGAGATACACACATTTTTACAAAAAGTGATTTTGACAACATGCGTTCTCCAGAATTGCTGACATCACCTTTAAGTATGGGCTAAAGTAATATCGCTATTTATTGCAGGGAGGCAAATAATTACAATTAGGCAGTTAGAGGACGGGAGGCGGGGAAACAATCGTAACTTGTTGAACTGGTTTTCACGTCACACTGATATTTGTTTTAGACTGTGAAGTTGTGAGGGTGTGACGGCGTCCTCAGATCACACACACACCAGGACTGAGCAGGATGAAATGAGCAGTGTCTTCTCTCCCAGTGTTTCCTCCACACATGAAGGTGGAAAGTGTCTGTAAGTCGACCTGAAGTCAGTTCAGCAGGTGAGAATCCTCCCAGAGAAACCTGTAAATGTCTGATCATCAGGATCACTTTGATCACATTGTGCTGTGTCGCTGTTTAACTGGACGGTAGAAATGTTTCTTGATGCTGATTGGCTGTTTCTAAACATCTATTTGAAATATGATGTAAAGTTTTTCTCCGGGTTAAAGAAAATATGAGTTAAGAAAGATTCCTGTGTTATATTGTTAGTTTGTTCGTAGAATCAACAGCAGTTTAATTAATCTGAGCTCACGTCATCAGTGAAACAAACAGGACATGTCTGAACTGTTGCCACACCTTGGATCAACTTGGCTGAGCTGCTTTTACCATGTGATGTTTATCATTTATTGGTGGTGAAACAACTATAACAATGTTACAGATTAACCTTTCTGGTAACACTTTAGTTCGATAGTCCACAGTTGACACTCAACAAGCCATCAGTTGATGCGCAGTTGCATGTCAACAGTGAATGAGTTTACATATCTCAACAGATACGTAACATGAATTCAACTAACTGTAAGTTAACCATAAGTTGCACTATGAGTAGATGATTAGTTGATATTCAACAGAGCTTGTTCAACAGATAAAAAACAAGGATTCAACTAACTGTCTGTTAACTATAGGTTGCACTATTAGTAGATGTTTAGTTGATATTCAACAATGAGTAAGTTGATACATATTTAGAATGCATTCAACTGTCAGTTAACCCCTCCCCCCCCCCCCCCCCCCCCCCCCCCTCCCCCCCCCCCCCCCCCCCCAAAAAAAAAGGGGGGGGGGGGGGGGGGGGGGGGGGGAAAAAGGGGGAAAAAAAACCAACTAAAGGAGAAAAAAAAAGAAACCCCCCAAATCATTTTTTTTTTGTGGGTTTTGGTTTTTTTAAGAAAAAGAAATTAAACCAGAAAATGCAAAGGTCCTCTTTAACTATAAGTTGCATTTTTAGTAGATGTTGTTTTGTACACGTAGCATGCATTCAACTAACTGTCAGTTAACTATTAGTTGCATTATTAGTAGATGGTTAGTTGATATTAAACAGTGAGTTAGTTGATACTTAACAAAGCTTGTCATCAAATATGTAACATGCATTCAACTAAGTGTTAGTTAACTATACGATCATTTTATTTTGTTAATTTATTTTTACAAATACAGTCTGCAACAGACATTGTACTTTTTATTACATGTTCTTTACAAATATTCAACTATCAGTTGAGTGTCAACTTCTAGTAAGTTGACTATCAACTGCTGTTATTAACCAATTCTCAACTTACGTTTCATATAGATCAACTTTCCCCCACTCACAAGGAACACATCAGATGAATGAACATTCAACCCTCTGTTGATCATATATGTTCATTGTAAAATAAAGATGATAATGTTTTATCAATCAATAGGCACCCTGTGTAGGTGACTACCTGTTGATTGTCATATGACTGTCGACAAACTATCAGTCAATATTCAACTTAGCATAAGTAGACAGGTCTTGGGACTGTCAAATTAAAGTGAAAACAGTTTAGTGTCTACACACTATTAACAGAGGAAAACAGAGAAAATAGTTGACTATCAGTTGATTCTCAACAAACTATCAGTCAATATTCAACTTAGCATTAGTAGAAAGGTCTTAGGACTGTCAAATTAAAGTGAAAACAGTTTAGTGTCTGCAAACTATCAACAGAGCAAAACAGAGAAAATAGTTGATTCTCAACAAACTATCAGTCGATATTCAACTAAGCTTTAGTAGAGAGGTCTTAGGACTGTCAAATTAAAGTGAAAACAGTTTATTGTCTGTAGACACTCTACAAACTGTACTTACGGAAGGTGCTGCCTGAATGACCACGAAGCTGTAGGTGAAACTCATAATATTAGAATAACTCATGGAAAATGTATTTTTTAATGTAATTCAATTCAAAAAGTGAAAGTTTTATATATTCTGGATGTATTAGACATACACTCACCGGCCACTTTATTAGGTACACCTGTTCAACCTAATCAGCCAATCACATGGCAGCAATTTAATGCATTTAAACGTGGTCAAGACAATGTACTGAAGTCTAACCGAGCATCAGAATGGGGAAGAAAGGGGGTTTAGGTGACTTTGAACGTGGCATGGTTGATGGTGCACGGCAGGATGGATCTATACTTTCATGTTGTCTACGCCAAATTCTGAACCTGCCATCTGAATGTCGCAACTGAAATCGAGACTCATCAGACCAGGCATGATTTTCAATCTTCTATTGTCCAATATTGGTGATCCTTTGAGAATTGTAGCCCCATTTTCCTGTTTTTAGCTGACAGGAGTGGCACCCGGTGGGGTCTTCTGTTGCTGTAGCCCATCTGCTTCAAGGTTGGTCGTGTTTTGCGTTCAGAGATGGTATTCTGCATACCCTGGTTGTAACGAGTGGTTATTTGAGTTATTGTTGCCTTTCTATCATCTCAAACTAGTATGCCCATCCTCCACTGACCTCTGACTTCAACAAGGCATTTTACATCCACACAAATGCCGCTCACTAGATATTTTTTCTTTTTCGGACCATTCTCTGTAAACCCTAGAGATGGTTTGGAGTGAAAATCCCAGTAGATCAGCAGTTTCTGAAATACTCATACCAGCCCTCCTGGCACCCTAAACATTGCCATGTTCAAAGTCACTTAAACCCCCTTTCTTCCCCATTCTGTTGCTCGGTTTCAACTTCAATAAGTTGTCCCATCCAGGTCTACATGCCTAAATGCATTGAGTTGCTGACATGTGATTGGCTGATTAGTTATATGTGTTTACAAGAAAATGGACCGCTGTACCTAATAAAGTGGCCGGTGAGTGTATAGTGATATGAGAAAAATCGGGACGGATGACCACTTTACATGAAACGACTGAGATTAAGGGCGTATGCCACAACTCCAGCAGACTCACAGAAACAAATCTATAATTTGCATCAGCCAAGAAGTGTTTTATAGACAATTCACGAAACATTTGTTTTCTTTCATCACTACAGAGACAGACAGACTGAAAACCAGGCAAACTGATTCACCGTCAGACCAAACTAACAACTTCCTCTTAGATAGTTCCCACCGCTGCATGAACCTGCTGACACTCCACACACTGAAGGTGAGTTTGACTTAAATCATTAAAAAGCTAGTAGGAGGAGGAGGAGGGAGAGGAGCCACGCCTTACTGTAGTCTCTGTCTGCTCTATTTTCAGCTTCACTCAAAATGGCGTCCAGATCAGAGGAGAATCTCTGCTGTTCCGTCTGTCATGAAGTGTTTAGAAATCCTGTTGTTCTGTCTTGTAGCCACAGTTTCTGTAAGGAATGTCTGAATAACTGGTGGAGACAGAAACAAGAACGTGAGTGTCCCGTTTGTAAGACAATTTCTTCAATCAGACAACCACCTTGTAACCTGGTGTTAAAGAACCTGTGTGAGGCCTTTTTACTGGAGAGAGATCAGAGAGCTTCAGAGGCTCTCTGCCCTCTGCACTCTGAGAAACTCAAACTCTTCTGTCTGGACCATCAGCAGCCAATTTGTGTCGTGTGCAGAGATTCAGAAATACACAGCGACCACAGATTCAGACCCATCGCTGAAGCTGCACGAAAACCTAGGAAGGAACTTCAGGAAACTCTGGAGCTCTTAAAGGAGAAGTTAAAGGTTTTTGAACAAGTTAAAGTGATATCTGACAAAACAGCAAAACACATAAAGGTCCAGGCCCGACGCACAGAGACGCAGATTAAGGATCAGTTCAAAAAGCTTCAGAAGTTTCTAGAAGATGAGGAGAAGGCCAGGTTGGCTGCACTGAGGGGGGAAGAGGAGCAGAAGAGTCAGATGATGAAGGAGAAGATGGAGGCTGTGACTAGAGAGATAGCAGCTCTTTCAGACACAGTCAGAGCCACAGAGGAGCAGCTGAAAGCTGAAGATGTCTCATTCCTGCTCAACTACAAGGCTGGGGTGGAAAGAGACCAGAAAAGCCTCCTGCTGGATGATCCACAGCTGCTCTCAGGAGCTCTGATAGACGAGGCCAAACACCTGGGTAACCTGACCTTCAACATCTGGAAGAAGATGAAGGACATGGTCTCCTACACTCCTCTGGTTCTGGACCCAAACACTGCTCATCCAATATACATCCTGTCTGAAGATCTGACCAGTGTGAGACTAGGAGAGAAAGAGCAGCTTCCTGATAATCCAGAGAGGTTTGATTATTCATGGTCAGTCCTGAGCTCTAGGGGTTTTAACTCAGGGACTCACAGCTGGGACGTCCAGGTTGGAGACAATACAAGCTTGTATCTGGGTGTGATACCAGAGTCTTCAAAAAGGAAAGGAAAGAAACAGTTTGGGTTCTGGGGACTAGGGTTCTGTAAAGGTGAATACATAGCACGGTCACCACTCGGTCGAGACACTGTTCTCCAAGTGGAGCAGAAGCTCCAGAAGATCAGAGTGAAGCTGGACTGGGACCGAGGCAAACTGTCCTTCTCTGATCCTGATACTAAAACACACATACACACCTTCACACACTCCTTCATTGAGAAGATGTTTCCGTTAATTTATAACGGGGATAAAGTCCCTCTGAAGATACTACCAGTGAAGGTCTGTGTGACGGTGGAATAGACCAGTTAGAGATACAGATGATGTTTATTTCTCAACGGGGAATTAGAAACACTCCCTGGCCATTATTTGCCCTTTCAAGAAGTCCAGTGGACGTAGGCAATGCTTCAAGTAAGTTAAACTCCTAAGAAGCTACAGCATGGTACAAGGTCCCTGAGACCTCACAATGTGGGGTTGCAGTAACATTTGACCCTGAAAATATAATCAGTGTAAGTTCATCAAAGCAACCTCAAAATATTGTGCTCACAAGATTTAAAGCCCCAGTGACCTTGACCTTTCACCTATAACCTCCAAAATATAATCAGTTCAAATCCCTCAAAACCTTCTTGAGATATTGCTTTCACATTATTCAAGGTCCAATTTGATTTTGTTTTTCATCATCATCATCATCATCATCATCATCGTCAAACACTTATCCGGGGTTGGGTCAGCTCAAGCAGGGGACCCCAAACTTCTCTTTCCCCAGGCCACATTAACCAGCTCTGATTGGGGGATCTTGAGGCGATACCAGCCCGGTGTGGAGATATAATATCTCCAGCTAGTCCTGGGTCTTCCTCCTCCCAGCTGGACCCAGAGCTTTCAGCAGTTCCTGATGGATCTTATCAACCCCTGAGGGACCTTGAGACCACAGCTCCCCGCCGCAGCTTCAGTAATGGAAGTTTTGAACATTTCCTACTCGAGTTCAATCCCCCCCAACCTCCACAGGGAGCCAGAAAAGCTCTGCCGGAGGTGTGAGTTGAAGATCTCTGGAACAGGCGCCTCCTCTGGACGCTCCCAGTTGTCCCACACTACTGGTTTGGGCTCACAAGGTCACACAAACTTACACACACACACACCAGGTCCGTCCAAAATCTCCCCCCACTATTTGACCCAACTTACAACCAGAGAGCCGGAGATCCACATCCCCATAGCCAGCCGCTCGGGTCTGGTCTGTCGAGAGACCTGACCTTCAAGTCCGCCCATGTCACCTGGTCCCTTTCCCTGGACGACTGTGGTTAAGTGTGTAGGGCGGTCGTCCACTGGGTTACAGGGTCGGTGGTTCGATCCCCCATCTCCCCGCCACATGTCTAAGTGTCCCTGGGCAAAGAGACACTGAACCCTAAATGTCTCCTAATAGTTAGCGTGCACCCTGCGTGGTAACCGTACGAATGTGTGTGTGATTAGGTGAATGTGTACAAAACAATGTAAAGCGCTCTGGTTCTGTGAAAAACCAGGAAAAAGCGCTGTATAAGTGGAGTCCATTTACCATTTCAATGAGTAGTTAGACCATCAGACGTAGAGGCCCATTACTCCTGGTACTAGGAACACTAGGGCTCCAGATAACACCACCCTCGGGCTCATACATACACGGACACACAAACCTCTCCACCATGATAAGGTGATGGATATTGTTCATGTTTTTTAAAATGTTGACCCATGGACATAAGCCACATCTTTGTGGAAGCTTCTTTGTCAAATCTAGTGCAGATTATAAAGTTTCCAAAGATAAAAATCAATGCTTACGTACGTACATAAATGTAACATTTTCAATGTATATAGAGTTCTGGAAAAATGAGACCACTTAAAATGATCAGTGTCTCTGGTTCTTTTATTTATCGGTATGTGTTTGAGTAAAATTTACATTTCTGTTAAATTCCATGGACTGCTGACAATATTTTCCTCAAATTCCAAATTCAATTATTGTTTATTGGAGCATTTGCAAAGAGGTCAAGTGGTCCCTAATGCTGGGCTTACACTACACGACTTTTCACGCGATTTGACAGTCGCAGACAATCTTCCAATGTCAGACTGAAATCACAGAAGTCGTGCTGGAGTTGTGGCGCACGCACGTAATTTCAGTCGTTTGGTGTCAGGTGGTCATCCGACCCGATTTCAGCCTTTCAGTCTTCTTCCCGTCTTGACGTTCCGACATTATCAAACATGTCTGATATTATCGTTAGTCTTAAGGGGTTGGCTCAAGCAAAATTACGTAAACACTGTCACACTCTCGCATGCACTAAGCACGTCGCAGGAGGAGCGGCATTAGTCGCGACCTGTGTCCGCCTGGTGAGGCACTTATTTTGGACACTTTTTCCTTGAAGCCTCGGCGGGAGAACCAGGCTGACAGCCGTGCAACCGGAACACTCTACCGTCAAATACAGGGTTAGGAGTTAAAGTTATTGGGGGACGAGATCAGCGAATAAAGATGGTCAAATAACTACAGGATGTCCCCCGCTCGGAATATTGAATTAACCTTTTTTAAATTAAATAATCACTATCACGTTTGCGGAAATAATATTAATCTCAAAAGGAATCTAGTTGTAGTCTTGCAATATGAGACCCCCTGTCTTTTCAAAATCTCACACTGTGACTGAAAACTAATGACTAATTGTCTTCAGGTGTGAGTTGATTGTCTTTAGATGTGAGAGGATTTCAGTCTTCAGTCTTTTCAAAGTCTTTAAAAGTCCTCTAGTGTAAGCCCAGCATTAGCTGTTTTCAGGCTATATGGAATTATTCAAAACGTGTATATATATTTTTTTTATTAGACGTTATGAGGAATATTGTGCTTGTTAAGAAGGGTTAATTCAGTCACCAATCTTTTTTTAAATTCTGTAAATACATCACCATTTATTGACCCAGTTATCATCAAGTTATTTTTTGTATTTTTTATATACATAAACTGTAATTTTCCCCCAGTCCCCAGTGTATTTAGCTCAAATTAAAATCTGCAAAGATCATGTAGCTGCTGGATAGCTCAGCAGGTAACACCACTTACCTTGATACAGGAAACCAGGGTTCGAATGCCTGGGCAAGTCCAGTGAGGGTCGTTAGGGAAGATCCTTAATGCTAACTGCCTACGCAAAGTCACTTTAGACAAACTGTCTGCTTAGTGACATGTAATGTAATCATGTGTTTTCATCCCTATAACTATCAAAGCTACATACTCAATACATATGGGTGGGGTGGGATATGCTCTAGCCCAGGGGTGTCAAACTCTGGCCCGCCGGCCAAATCTGGCCCGTTTCAGTATTTAATCTGGCCCGCGAACCAATTCGACAATTCCATTAAATTCGGCCCGCATTGGGGAGCCTGTGCCATATCCCCCCCCCCCCCCCCCCCCCCCCCCCTTTGGGTCCCTCGCGAAGTTTCCCCCTAGGAGTGTTTGGTGAAAGTTCCCCAGCTCAGGATTTTAAGCCATGAATTGATGAACTTGCATCTAAGAAGAGCTGTCAGTTTTCTAATGGCTGTAAATAGGCCAATCTATGTGGCTAAATAGCATGCTAATATTGATGATTGATTGTGTCAAGTGTCTAAGGATGAATGCTAACATTATCTGGTTTCTAACTTTTGCCTCAAGTTACAATATAGCTCACTAGCTAACGTTAGCTAGCTACTGATAGCCCACCCCTTTCGTTTCCAATGGTGGCTTTGCATTTCATTACCAATGTAAAGTGTCATAAATAGTTAACACTGGTGCTGGGTCATGATTCCTCCATCCATCCATCCATCCATCCATCTTCTACCGCTTGTCCCGTTAGGGGTCGCGGGGGGGCTGGAGCCAATCCCAGCTGCGTCATGATTCCTATAAATAATAAAATAAAAAAATGTGATTTTGAATTTGCAGAATGTTTTGAAAACTCCAAGAGAAAACATATTGTGGCTCAACCCAGGATGCCTGAGAGCCTTACTGCTGTATAGTCCTTTATAGCTGTTTCACCAGGAACCTGAATGTTGTCTTTTCCTTTACAAAAATTAAGACATTTCCACAATAAATTTAAGCAGAAAAGGCACAGAAAAAAACGAAACTGAAAAATCCACCAGAATACAGAAAATTAAGTGTTTGACGCACAAAAATGTCTGGCGGAGCACCTTCATACCCCCAACCTATAATTTGTCCCCCAAAATATGTAAACAAAACCTAGCCTATGCCCCTGTATGTACGCAGGTTATATACCTAGATTTTTTGTTTGATTTTTGGATTAAAAAGAAGGCATGTCAGTAAGCGACATGTCTGGCCCTTAGTGGGATTATCATGTCGTAATTCGGCCCTTTGTGAAAATGAGTTTGAAACCCCTGCTCTAGCCCCAATGTATTCATATATTGTGAATTGAGTTGGTGTAAACTACAATTGTACACATTTCAACAAATGTTAATGTATTGCAATTGCCGGGATTTTGGGGATAATCAAGAGAGCCTATGTGTGTATACGTTTGTCTTTAATGGTTTGTTTTGTGTCATTGTATTATTATAACTTGTATGTTTTCCTGAGGGACCCATTGCATCTCAAGGTGCTTATCCTCCTATACCATTTAGAAGTGAAAAATGTATGTACCATAAAGAGAATACACATGTTATGATAGTAGTCAGTTTTCCCTCATAGGAAAATCCTGTGTCTGTAAGCTCTTTTCAATAAATGGTTAAAAGTCATATTTTCAGCTACCTTTTTTCTGAATGTGCTTTTCTTTCCTCCCCCGGGCTTCTGCCACGCACTGGCAATAATAACTCAGTGAAGGAAGCGGGTGTGTAGGCTGCACTGCTCATGTTTAGACGGACAGGGGTGAGTGACACTGCTTAAACCGCACAGCGAGACAGCGTCTGCCGTGAGGTTAGACCAATAAAATAAAGAGTCAATTTGTTAACAGTCACCCTCCCATCCCTCCATAACTGAGTTGGCTGCTTGGAAACACGTCCTGTTGTCCCTGGGAGTCCCCGGAAATCACTCTCTCTCTCTCTCTCCCTCTCTCTCTCTCCGTCTCTCTCTCTCCCTCTCTCTCTCTGTCTCCCTCTCTCTCTCTCCCCCTCTCCCTCTCTCTCTCTCTCTCTCTCTCTCTCTCGGAAATCTGCTGCGGTGTTTATAAGACTTCACACCAAAGGGGGAAAAAGTTTGTTTAGATGGAAGGAAATATGGTTGGACAGATGTGTCTGTGGGCTGAAATATAGGTCTTCAGTTATATGATTTGAAATATTAGTCACATTGTCCACTAATGTGAAGTTCTTCCACTATAATTAAAGTTCCAGAATTAGTTGTTTCAATGTATTTTTGTCCATGTGTATATGTGTCTGATATCCGCTGGTGTGTAGAAACCTTCCACTGGCAGGGTAGTCAGAGAAGGTTAACCCAGCAGTGTGTCATTTGGAATTTAACATCGTCCTAAGGATGTTTATTCCCGGATGTTGGTTTCCATCCATCCATCCATTCTCCTCTTATCCGGAGTCAGTAGGGAGTCACCAAGTACCAGATGCCCCAACCACCTCGACTGGCTCTGCCCCGAGTTCCTCACAAATGACTGAGCTCCTCACCCTCTCTCTAAGGGAGATGTCAGCCACCCTCTTGGGAAAACACATTTCGACCACTTGGCCCAGCGATCTAGTTCTTTGGGTCATGACCCGGCCTTCATGACCATAGGTGAGAGTGGGAACCAAGATTGACCGGTAGACCCAGCGCTTTGCCTTCCAGCTCAGCTTCTTTTCGTAACAACAGTGTGATCAAGCGAATAAGATACCGCCCCCACTGCTCAGAAATCACAGGTACAGATGGCCCGCGTGGCCCTTAGAGATATGGTGAGAGCCACTAGTCTTTGTGTAGAAAGGAGCTTGAAGTTGATGATGAAGTTGAGGATGCCCCCTGGGCGCCTCCCTAGGTGTGCCAGGAAGAACAAGGACTACAGTAAAGTTTGATTTGATTTGATTTGATTCAATTTATTTCAGACATATCAAACATACAAAACAAAATGAAAAGCATGGAAATACAATAAACAAAAATTATGTTTTCACAGAAGAAATTAAAAATAAAATAAAACAAATTATCTGTATTGTTGAGATATGCCTGAAAAGGAGCAGGAAGAAGTATATACTTATGTAATCCTACCCCTTTTCCATAGTAAAATAAAAATAAAGAATAAAAATATTTATTAAACTAAAAAAAAGAAAAGAAATAATAATAATAAAAAATAAAAAAAATAATAAAATTCTCTGTACCATTGGCGATACTATAATTGCCATTTATAAACTATACATACATACATACATACATCTTAATATACTATATAAAAATATATATATATATATATTATATATTTATACAATACATATATCCATATTTATATACATACACAATCAATATATCCATACAATCAGTATATATATCCATATAATTATAATTTCCTTCTTACTACACACCCTCATCCCTGTACCTATTGAAAATCATTGCTTTGAACCTTTTTTTAAACTGGATCATGTTTGGACATTGCTTTAGCTCCATGCTCATCCCATTCCACAGTTTCACACCCCCAATTGAGATGCAATGACTTTTTAAAGTCATGCGTACAGCCAGTGTCTTAAAGTTTAACTGTTGCCTCAAATTGTAACCCCCTTCTCGGTCAAAGAAAAGCTTTTCAATGTTACCTGGTAGCAGTTTATTTCTAGCTTTGAACATGATTTGAGCAACTTGATATTCAACCAGGTCATTGAACTTTATGATACGGGAATGTAAAAAGAGGAGATTGGTGTGATCATAATATCCAGCTTTATTGATTATTCTTATGGCTCGTTTTTGTAATGTGACTAATGGTAGCAGTGAGCTTTTGTAAGTGGTCCCCCAGACCTCCACACAGTAATTTAAATAAGGTAAGATCATTGAGCAGTAAAGAATATGCAATGATTTTTGATCCAATATATGCTTTGCTTTACACAGGACTAAGATGCTTCGTGACAGTTTAGATTTAACATGTTTTATGTGAGGTTTCCAGCTGAGCTTATGGTCTATTAACACACCAAGGAATTTATTTACATACACTCTTTCAATTTTAACACCGTCAATCTTGACATTTACGTCATTATTTAAATTACAATTTCCAAACAACATGATTTTTGTTTTACTTAGATTCAATGACAATTTATTATTGTCAAACCACGTTTTTAATTTGCTCATTTCAGTTGTAATTAACTCCAGAAGCTGCTGCAAGTCCTCTCCCGTACAAAAAATATTAGTGTCGTCTGCAAATAACACGAATTGTAAAATCTTTGATGTTTTGCATATATCATTAATGTAGAGAATAAAAAGAATTGGCCCTAATACTGACCCCTGGGGGACCCCACAAGCAATGTCCAAACAAGATGACATATGTTCACCCATCTTCACAAACTGTTGTCTGTTCTGTAAATAGCTCCTCAGCCAGTTTAATACCACCCCCTGATACCATACCTTTCTAATTTATTGATTATTCTGTCATGATTTATGGTATCAAATGCTTTTTGAGATCAATAAAAACACCGGCTGCATAATTCTTTTGGTCCAGGGAATTTGATATCTTTTCAATTAGTTCAATGACTGCTAATGAAGTGGATCGGTTGGGTCTGAAGCCATATTGGCTGTCAGTTAGTAAATTGTGTTTATTGATGAATTTGTTAAATCTGGCAGCAAAGAGTTTTTCTAAAATTTTTGAAAATTGAGGAAGCAGTGAAACAGGCCTGTAGTTTGTGAAGTGATGTTTGTCACCAGTTTTGTACAGCGGTAAGACTTTTGCAATTTTCATTTTTTGGGGAATTTACCAGTTTGAAATGATAAGTTACAGATGTGCGTAAGTGGTTTAGCAATTCCTTCAATGACATGTTTAACTATTCTCATGTCAATGTCATTATAGTCGGTAGAAGTCTTGTTTTTACAATTATGAACAATCTCTATAATTTCACTCTCTTCCACTGCTTTTAGAGACATTGATTTTGGATTAATGTCTATTAAATCATAATTATTGTCTTCAAAACTCACAGATCCTGGGTCATTAATTTTTCTGCCAAATTTGGTCCCACATTTACGAAGAATTTGTTAAAACCATCAACCACATCATCCATATTATCTATTGTATTTTCTTTCTCCATAAAATACTCAGGGTAACCTGTATTTTTTGATCCATTACTAATAATACTATTTAGCACATTCCATAAACCTTTCATGTTGTTTTTGTTATTCTCTAGTAGTTTATTATAGTATTCTTTCTTACATATCCTCATTATACTGGTTAATTTATTTCTATACTTTTTATACTTATTTTCTGCTTCTGCAGTTGGATTTTTCATAAATTTTCTATACAGTGTATTTTTCTTTTGCAGGCATTTTTTAATCCCTTATTGATCCACGGACTAGTTGTCTGTGTGTGTCCATCACTGTATTGTTTCACAGGACAGTGTTTGTCATAAAGTGATTTAAAAACGTTAAGAAATCCATTATATGCTTTGTCAGTATCTTCTACCTCATATATTACACTCCAATTCTGTTTCAGTAAGTCATTCCTTAATGCATTTATGTTTTCTTTGGTTCTCAGTCTTTTGTATTTAAAATGACTGGTGTTCTTTGGTTTCATATAATTACAGTGATAAACAACAAAAACAGGCAAATGGTCACTGATGTCACTGTATAGCAGTCCGCTTACTGTATTGCTATCCATAGTATTTGTGAATATATTGTCTATTAATGTTGCCGAATGAGAAGTAATTCTACTAGGTCTTGTTATTGTAGGATATAAACCCATACTGTACATAGTATTGATAAATTCCTCTGTCATTTTATGTTTTTTTGGATTCAAAAGGTCAATATTATAATCCCCACATATGAAAATATTCTTTTGCAATGGTAATGTGAACATATTTTCCATCCAATCTTTAAATATTTCAATGTTCGATCCGGGAGCTCTGTATATACAACTGACAATAACATTCTTGGTCTTTTCCATACATATTTCTACTGTAACACATTCCAATAAATCATCAACCGCTGTTGTCATGTTTTCCACCACCTTGTATTTCAGTCTTTTGTCCACATAGATAGCCACACCTCCTCCACTTTCTTTGCCTCTGTTAGTATAATTCAGTTCATAGCCATCAATCCCAAAGTCCACACCTTTCTCAGTGCTGATCCAAGTCTCTGATATTGCAATAATATTAAATGGAATCTTGAATAGCTTTATATATTCTTTTATGCTGTGGAAGTTGGCATATAAACTTCTGCTATTAAAGTGGATAATTGACATGTTGTTTACTGATTGGAAATGTATATTAAATTGCTCATCTGTGTAATAACTGCAGCTGTTTTTGAAGTTGTTAAGTAAGTTGTTATCCGGATCAATGTCATTTTCTATGTCTTGTGAGTTATGCTCTGTATATGCAAAGGATTCTAGTTCTGTTAAAGAAACAGGATTGCTGTCAGGAAATGTCATGGTGAATTGTGAATTCCATTACCTTGATTTTTTTTTTCCTTCGCATCATCCTAGGTTCTGTTCGCCATCCAAAGCATGAAAAACTGTTCATCTGAATTTATCCAGGTCTTCGAGCTCCTTTACCATGACGACTTTAGCTTCTTCGGGAGATCCGTTCATCTTTATCCATATTTTACAGTTCCTTGTCCACGTAGCTTGTATCTTATTTTGTTTTTTAGGATACGTGCCTGCCTTGCAGTATCCGCATTTTCTTTGTCAGGTGGTCGTTTAAGAACACATTAGTCCCCCCGCAGCTTCCTGGCCTGGCTCAGTAGTTCAGCTTTTGCTTTTCTGTTTACAAAGCGCATTATGATGATCGGTTTGGCTTTGTTGTCTTTTCGAGGCAGTGTGTGACATGCTGAGATGGCATTTGCTTGTAAGATCATGCTCTGGCTTTCGAAAAATTGAAGGACTTGTTGTTCTAATGACTCTAGCTCCCTTGGTTGGGCTTCTTCACCTCTACCCCCACCTGTCACTCGGGCATAGGTTTGATGTTTTGTCACAAGTCCGCTTATTATCAAATCATCCATTCTTGAGTATTGCTCCAAGTCATCGACTCGTCGTTCTAGGACAGTAATTTTCATATCCTTCTCCTTTATTTTTACCTTCAGCTGCCGCACTTCCTCCATTAGTCCAAGTAGTTGTGTTTGTTGTTTTGCCACTTTGCTTATTTCCGCCGACAGATAGTCAAGAGATTTCCTTATCTCCTCCATCTCGTCCTCGTTCGGCTGGTTCGGCTGGTTTTTCTTTGGTGGCATGATGTCTCTTGTATCTTCTCGCTGCTAACATTAGCCAGTTAGCCGCTGATTCTGATGTAAGTTACCTTATAAGTTAAGTTACCTTATTTGTCAACTGTCTTGAAACATGACATTTTGCATATCGCCTTTGAAGACACTGCCCTCCAGAGGGGGTCCTCACACAGGGTCAGCCATAGTACAGCGCCCCTGGAGCAGTTTGGGGTTAAGTGTCTTGCTCAAGGACACAATGGTAGAGATGGTGGGCACCGTAAATGTAATAGCAGCCACCACTTGTTTTACAACTAACACCCTCCTGTCCGGTGCCGGGGATCCAACCAGAGACCTCATGTTACTGGGAGGAAGAACCAGAGACCTCATAGTTACTGGGAGGAGGAACCACAGACCTCATGGTTACTGGGAGGAACCAGAGACCTGATGGTTACTGGGAGGAGGAGCCAGATACCTCATGGTTACTGGGAGGAGTAACCAGAGACCTCATGGTTACTGGGAGGAGATACCAGAGACCTCATGGTTACTGGGAGGAACCAGAGACCTCATAGTTACTGGGAGAAGGAACC